>MQUG01001482.1:0-15542 GCA_007213375.1 Steinernema feltiae | reverse complement strand
GCTATCTAACCGATCTAACCACTCGATTATAAGGGAACAGGTGTGCAATATATCGTAAATCAAAGAATTTTTCATTTCAAATTTGGTGATTTACTTTAAGCGATGATGAACGAACGGTTTTCGTCAAATCAAATTCAAATTGATAACAAACTTTCGTTTTGAATCGGGTGATATTTGCAAAAATGCGGACAAAATTGAAAATTTAGAATAAATGTATGTACGTTTTGAATCTTCAATCCCGGGTTTAAGAGCAAAAATAACGCATTAATTATGTTTTAAACTATTAAACAGAAAAAAGGATGAGTACTAGAGTAAACTCACATTTGTAGCCAAGCCAATCGTTTGGGCACGCTGTGTATTCTCCTAAATTCTCCTAAATGAACTTAAATTATGTTAATTATCAACGCGGTCTAACCGGTAACCGATCTTGATTGATAAGCGTGCGAACATAACTGGATCGCATTTGGAGATTCGGAGAGAAAAGCTTTGTTGGTTGGTTTCTTCGACCGATTCCATTAAAAAGAAAATAAGGTAGGGTGCTCGCGGTCGTCGTCGTCGTCCTGAGGTAATCATTGTGTTTGTTTCGTGCGATTGGGCTGAAACTTGGCATGAGTGATCCTTAGGTGTGTGGTATGGCATATTTTAAATATTTTTGCGGTAGGACCAAAAAGTAGGAAAAGTAGTTTTTGGGGATAGGTTTGAGATTTGAGGGAAAAAGTGGTTATATTCGGAAAGCGCATCCTGAGAACTACCGGAATATATAAAAAGTTTTGGAAAAAGTGTGAAACTTTTGTGTCTTGGAGAGAAATCGAGTGAAAAATGGCCGTTTTGAACACGTGGCTACCAAAAACATCTTTTGTCAACGAATTTGCGATTTTTTGAGTAGTTTTTAGATATGTTGTAGAGAAAGGATAGACGTACAAAAGTTATCCGTTTTATTTTTGATATTCGTGGTGGGAGCCTAGAAAAGTGACTGTTTACAAAAAAGGTGGCAAGTTGAGAATGGATTCTAAAAAGCTCAATGTTTTATATTTTATTCAGTCAATTAGGGATGTTTTTAGGCTCATTTAATAGAGAATGTCGCGATACATATAACTCCGTTGCTTTTGGGATGAATAAGCAAGTTTTGTAGAGAAAAGTTTTGTTTTGTTTGTATTTTTTTTTAATTCTGTGGAATTTGGACTCAAAGTCTCTCAAAAAAGCATTATCTCAATAAAATTATGATTGTTCGGGCTCCGTTTTGGATATGTTGTAGAAAAATGTCCAACTTAAAAAAATTATCCATTTTAGTTTTGATATTCGGGGCGGGAGCCTAGATCTACCCATCTGCAAAATGATCAAAATCTTGACTGTTTGCTGACGCAATCCGCTGTGTTAAGTCCTTTTTTACGACTAAAATGTTGCTGTTTAGCGAAATGTAAGATAGTTTTAAGGCATGCGCCGTAAGATTAGGCTTCGTAGTGATCTCAACACTCATAAAGCGCGCGAATCGTAAGTGCAAACAACGCTACGAGCCGCAAAGCGGCGAGGAATCTCCCGTTGCCTTCAGAGGCGAGCCGTGAAGCAGCAAGCAGTTACTTCTGTGGTTGTTGTCGAGCCGTGAAGCGGCTACTAGCTATACCAGCTTCCCACAAAGGCGCAAACGGCATAAACGATCTAGAGAAGGTCAAAAGCGCGAAGCGCTTTCCACGCAACATTCATCCTGTAACTCTAACTTGAAACAGTGGAGATTGCCCGATAGTTAAATTCCAAACTGGGCCTATCATTTCGCTTGGCCCCGCACAAACCAGACCTGCATCGCAGGTCTGGTTTCTCGTCGAAGAAACCAAGAACAGATCCAGAGACAGATGAAATCGGAATTGTCTCTTGTATTCGATTTCTAAATTGATTTCGTGGTTTATAAATGATACTAAACCGTTTGATTTCACAAAAAATTCCGCAAACTCAATAGCCACGCTCACATCAGAGCAGAAATCACTTATTTTTCGATGATGAACTTACGCTTCAAACCAAATCGTCCGAGTTTTAGAGTTAGTTTTCTCCACCCAAGCGGAAAATAGGCTGTCGTATCTCTGTTGTGACTGCGATGGTTATCTAAATTGGTTGCATTGACTATCAATGAGAGTAAGCCGATTGTTCTTTGATTTCACGTTAGCTTGATAGCTTGAGCTTGTCAGCGCCAACCAGAACAGAAATCACTAATTTTTCATTTCAATTTAGAGTTATTTTAAGCGATGTTCAACTTACGTTCTCCGCTTCAAACCAAAATGTACGAATCGTAGTTACCGGGAACGTTTGGGAAGTTAGAGCCAATCGGAAAGTTGGGGATCTAGTCGTTCAAATGGAGTTGAATCTAAATTGGTGAATGGATAATGGACGAGTTCCTTTGATTTCACGTAAGCAACGAAATGGTTGACAGCTCTAACCGCCTTTTTCCTTTTTTGTAAGAGAATGAACTTATTAGTCTTTATTAGTCATAAGCGTCTCTTATATAGAGGGCACAGGGGAGGGAATAGCGTGGGAGGGACCGGGAACGAATCACAAGGAAAATGGGTCTTGGGAGAGAAGTTGAGACTAACATTACGAATGGAGGAAGGCCGGGGCATGCGGTATATCACCATTTTGTAGTGACATTCTCGAAAAGAAGGCCAGCAAGCAAGCTGAAGATGAAACGAGAGAAGCGAAGGCGGGTGGTAGGATTACAATAAGGGTAAGGCAATTTCGTGGTGACAATAATTAACTTACTTTTCTAGTTTCAAATCGTCGTTGTATTTGTCAATTAGTAGTTTATTATCTTGGATTATCGCTGAATAGATTCGCATTTTGATCTTCAATGTTTGACCGCAGCTGCTTCTAAATGGATTGATCTTCTAATTTCACCGAACAACGAAAGCGATGATAAACTTACTTTTTAGAGTTTCAAATCGCAACTGGTGGAAGCACCCTTTGTAGTTTATGCACAATAAATTGTCTTTCATTGCAAACTTACGGCTGTGCAGCTTTGAAGCGCAGTAAACGTAACTTCAATTGCAATTTTCTCTATCGTAGAACATCGTCTCTGAAGTACAGATAAAGTTCGTATTTCGCAACTCTAACTGCACTAACCAGCGATCAAAATTGTTCATGAAGAATTGTGCATTGTAAACCGCCTTATGCGCTTTTTTCGGCAACAGAGAAAGAACCTAAACAAACGAAAATAAACTATCGAAACTGACCTACTTCAACTTCATTGAACTTCAACTTCATTATTGACTTCAAAAATATTTTTAACTAGGCCATAGTTCTGCGACGCACGTTTGTTTGCGGGGGCCGGTAAGAGTTACACGAAGCCCGAAAATCATGTTTAGACATCAAGTTAACCGAAACTAAAATCATGTGAACCTACTGTAAAATCACCGGTTGAATTACCCAGAACTCGATTAATCGACTGACCCCATCAATGAGCGATCGCGTGAGAGCAGCGGTGTGAGAGAGTCAAACGCAAACATTTTCAGGAGATTTCTAATTGTGCCTATGCGGTCATATGCGCTGTGGGTCCTCTGCGCTTTTTTCGGCAACAAAGAAAGAACCCAAACAGACGAACATAAATTATTAAAATTAGAATAACATTGACTTCAAAAAGCTAAACTTAAAAAAAAATTAATTCATTTTAAAGAGCGGAAAATTTTCTGTTGAAATTGGCCTAACATTGAGAGCACCACAGGTGCAAATCGCAAAGCAACTGAACAGATACAAAAAACTGAGAATATCGAATTTCACTTCATTTTCATATATTTGGCCAAAGAAATCATAAAATACAAACTAACATTTGGTTGCACGCGGCGCTCAGCGTTGATCGACAGAGATTACGGTGTTAATTACCTGAAATTTGCACTTTGAGGTCACGCGCATCAATCGAGAGTTGCAGACGCAACAAACGAGCGCGTCGAACAGCGAAATCGATCGCCGGCGCGTGTGACCGCGAGCGGAATCGATTGCTTGGTCGCTCGCTCCCGAGGGCGCGTCGCTGGAAGCGATCGACGGTGTTTTTGTTGCATCGTGTGCACGTGAATCGTGCATTGCACTAGCGATACAAGACGCTGTTAAGCACCCGAAGCCAACAATTGAATGCTCGCCACTATCTTACAATTGAACGATTTTATGAACGAACGATTTTATTTCATGATAGAAATTCAGGCTCCAAACGGATTTGACTCACAATTTCGACTCCTGTCAGGATTTGATCACACAATTCAACGATTTCACTTTGCTGCATTTGATTCGATTTGCTTGCATCGTTAAATCGAATGCAATGCATCTTTAGCAATGCAAAATCCTTCCAGAAAGAATAACAATTTCCCTTTTAAGCCAACTAAACACATCAATAGGCATGTGTGCGGTCCGCTAAGCAACAAGCCTTCTGCGCACACCAGACAACAGGCATATCAAGAAACGCTTACCGTAGTAAGGTTAACGAGATGCTACCGCAATGGCATCTCACGGATGGGAACACATGGCGCCCAGGACATCTTGGACAAGGGAAATAATCAATCCAAGCAAAAAAACGCCATCCTTTTTGTTCTGAAATGAACAACATAGCTACAGGGACGACAGAAGCTAACGAATGAAGATGACCTGCGGTCATCCGCTTTTTAAAGCCCCTTAGGGCGCCGACTATACGCGTTTCATTAGGAAAAAGCTGTGTAGCGCACCTCTCGCAATCGTCCGTCATCGTTTTTTTTTTTAATTTTATTGCCAGCGCCATATGCAAATGAAGCGGCGGAGGTTGGCGTAAGACGGTCGACGCGGCAGACGACCGCGGCAGACGACGCGATCAATCGATAATCTGAGATGCTGTGAATGGCATTGACGCGCTTAAGACAGCAGAGAGGACGGGAGGAGGCGACAGCGCCACAGAAGAGGCTGAAAACGGCCGCTGCGTTCTCTTTACGCGATTTGTTATAATTCGTGTTTGTGAGGATTGACGACGATCTATTTATACGGCGTTCTTGCGTGATTCAGATGTGATTTCCCGTTTTCAAAGTGCAAATTTCAGGTAATCTCTGTAACACCGTAATCTCTGTCGATCAACCCTGAGCATCGCTTTCAACAAAATGTGAGTTTGCTAATTGAATTAAACACAATAAGTAGAAATTGAGCTTCTTTGAGATTTTGTTCTAAATTGAGCTAATACGCGGCCTATACGCGGTCTGTTAAAAGTTCTAACACAATCAATAAAAAACATGTTGAAGTAACACTCCAGACATGTCTGACACACCGCAAACTCCTACTTTCAATCCTTGGAGGCGCTCTGATTTTAGCGCGAGCGAGCTCGGCTCAATGAGTAATTTGCTCAATTAATCAAAAATGTACTTTGAACGAGAAACTGAGAAACTTTGAGCTTAGGTTCGGCTAACAAGCACGCAAATCTATCGGCCTATACGCGGTCTGTAAAAAGTTCTGGCCTAAGGCAACCAATATAAACGGGTTTAAGCAACATTCCAGACATGTCTGTTTGACACTGGACACACCGCAACTCCTACCTTGGAGGCGCTCTGATTTAACTCGAGCTAGCCGGCTTCTGGCTTGGCTCAATAAGTAGTTGTTGTTATCGAGTGCGATTACAAGAAACACAAGCTTTTTCGTTGATCACCGAGCCCCGTTGAATGCACAAAAGGCAAATCTAATTAACTTTTGTGAATATTGAGACTGCTGGCTCGCCGACCGGCTCGATGGATTTTTGTAAACGAGCCGGATCGCGGCTCCGTGACATTAAAAAAAAACTGGCTTCTCTGTTACAACATAGACGATGACGGGAAAAGAAGCTAATTACCGCGATTTCTTTGCAGGGTCTTATTGTATCTTGAAACAAACAACCAATCCACGTCTTCAGAAACGAGTTCTGCTGCGATTAGGCGATGTTCTGGTGGCGGGCTAAGAGGTCTGCCGGGGAGCGAGATACCCCGGTTTGCAGTGAGTGGAGCTAAAAACGGTTAAAAGACTAATTTGCAGTTTATAGATCGGTGGACGCTCTCATGTGGTTGTAGGTTGTGAGACATGCAAAGAGGGGCATGGGTCAACCAGTGAGTTCAGCTAGAAAACATTAAATTACTAAATTTCATTTTTTATAGATCTGCCATTGGACGCATCGCAAAGAATCACATATAACAGTAGTGGACCCGGTCGATTGACGATGAAACCGTCTCTCTCGTCCGCTTTCTCCCGTTTACATCCACCCCCGTGCGGTTTCTGATACGCTACAGGGAATGCGCCGCGCTCGCGAATACTGTACCCTACGTTATTCTACGTGCAGATTCTGAGTGAAATAAATCATATAGTTATAAGAAATAAACGCTCAATAAACGATAAATTTACTCGGTCCTTAATTATTTTGACGGCTTACACGAGTAAACGCAAACAGACGGGAATGCAACATCGCATGTGACACACGTGAGCACAAGCACCGCTGATCGCTTCCAGCGACGCGCCCTCGGGAGCGAGAGACTGAGCAATCGATTCCGCTAGCGGTCACACGCGCTGGCGATCGATTTCGCTGTACGACGCGCTCTTTCGGCGCGTTTGCAACTCTCGATTGATGCGCGCGTCCTCAAAGTGCAAATTTCAGGTAATTAATACCGTAATCTCTGTCGATCAACGCTGAGCGCCGCGTGCAACCAAATGTCAGTTTCATGTTATTGGTTAAAACAGAATAAATCAGATAAAATTCCTTTTTCAGACAACAGCAGCTAATGAAAGTGGGACCAAGAACGATTTTAGTCAGAAACCTGGCTTTCTGAATCTGTCCATTAACGACGTTTAAATGCAGACCTGTATTCATCAAAGTGAGTCAAAAAGCACGTGTAATTCAAGTTTATTTGTCAATCAGATAACCTACCAGTTCTACCAATACTCCGATAATTGTTTTCTGGTGTTTTCTGTTTTCCAATGCTTTGGCTTATACGATTTATGAAGGCAGGTACGCATTTTTTGAATTAAATTTCCATTTTCTGTTTTATAGAAACCGTACGACAGCAGCATCTGATTACATCGCAAACGATTGGACCAAACGGACGTTGCTTCACGCTCTTAAACAACCGCTTCGCACGGGTAAAGGCTCCGGCTATCTAAATCAAAAAATCACTTAAAGTTACAGAATTGCTAATCTAAAAATCAAGAGACGCAGGAAATTCAAGACAGAGCATTGCATGACATTATCTAAGCTTAGGCTGCGCGCTAGTCTGTCTCACTGACTGTCTTAGTCTATTAGCCTAGTTTTTTGTTCCATTTCAGCTGATTTTTTTGCGAAATGGTGTATTTAAAACTTTATTTTGTTGTCTGCTTTTGAATGTTCCAACTTTCATAGTGCGAATTTTGAATGACCACCTTCAATTCACCATTTTAGGCATCTTGAACATGCAGTGATGTCAAATGAACAAATGGACACGATTCGTTTTGTTGATTTGAACTCAACGCAAAACGGAAAATCGTTTTGTGGACACAAGTTGGCATGTTGTAGTTTTAACTTTACTTCAATTTCAATGCTCTCAAACGAATTTGAGCTTGACTTAGCGATAAACAGTCGAGTTGGCTTACATACTTTGTTCGACCATCAGTTTTGAATTATCACCATCAATTCACCATTTTAGGGATCATCAATTAGGTTTCGGTGTTGAATTCCTTGGTGTTGAATGCTTTCGATTTATGAAGGCAGGTACGTATCGCTTGAATTAAATTTCCATTTTCTGTTTCATAGAAACCGTATGACAGCAGCGTCTGATTACATCGCACACGATTCCAAAATGAGGTTAGAACGCTGAGCCGGATTATCGACTATTTGCGTGTTTTACGTCCCGAACAAGGAAATCCGAATCCGTGGAAGTACGACATATGCGATTTGAAGAGCAAGGCTTGAAAAGCTTTTCGATTTGAATAGGTAACGTATGTTGTACACGTTAGTTTAATCTAAATTTATAAATTTTAGCCAAAAAACAACACTATTATTATCGCGATTAGATTTTTTTCAGCATTTGAGCCGCAGTTCAAATACGGTAATTTTCCCCTTTACTTACGTTGACTCTTGCTACATCGATCTAGCGTTGACTCTTTTGGCTAGTTCTTTCTCTCTGGTTTCTGTAACTTTAATTCGAAAGAACACTGTAACATTGCTTTAAAGCTTTTTATTAGCAAGACAGCGTTGCGTTGTTTTCATTGTTTCCAAACAAACACAGCATTTCCGGAGTTAATCAGTAAGTTAGTGATCACTAACAAAATCGTTATAATAACATACTTATTGAGTTTGTTTGTTTTGAGGATTTTTGAGGACAAATAAAATGATCCAATTGATGGACATTCTTTCGTAAAATCAGTCGGTAAAATTTTGCTGCTGTACGGTTCGATTACAATGTCATGTAATTTTTGCCATTTGCACAGAATTCATTCAATGCGAGTGGATCGCTATATGCGATATCAATATACATCAACATAACTTGTCACAAACAAAGCGCTCGCCACAACGCTCGTTGTCGCCGCATTTGTTGTCATGAGTGATGAGTCCAGACACGCGGCGGAACTCGGCGGAACTTCAACATTCTGAACTGATGGCCCAAAGTAGTTTGGTGGAATTTCTTTTACCGTTGTTTATAACTAGGGCTATCCTAGGTGAAACTTCAGAAGAAACCAGCTTTTTGATGATTGAATACATTAGACAAGAATTTGCAAGAAAATCGTCAAAATAGCGGAGCGCCTACGAGCTGACCTCGTTTTCAAAACAAAATATTTTCTATTTAGCTTCGCCAGAGAGCAGATGCACATTTATCCTCAGCTTGGTCTCAGCTTGGTGGCCGCAGAAACCGATCAGCCGCGTCCATTACAGTCCAAGTAATCGCACCAAGAGCTAAAAACGCGTGAATATCAACCGTGCATAACATGGACCTGAAATATGTGTCGATAAAAAGATGCCAAATCTCATTGTCTGACGCGACAGTCTATGCTCCGAGCGGTCTCACATCGATCACAGTGCCTACGAGCAAATATAGTCTCTCGTTTGACATGTCGAAAACTCTTATAGGTACGTGCATTTATTGAATGACGCGCTCTGAGCCCTCCTGAACAAAATCGCACAAAAAACAGAAAACCGCATGCGGATCAGAATCTCTGCGGTGTGGCCGATCACAGAAAGAAGGTCGCACCAGTAGAGAACGAGCAAAATCAAATTATTACGATGGTTGGCGACGTAAGTGCAACGTTCCACCTTTCGGAAGCGTGTGCGAGAAGCGCCTTGAACTTTCGTTGGACAGTTGGACAGAGCCTGCGATTCGTATTGACTCGCAGCGTGGCGCACTTTGACCACTCGCACATTGCAGAGCCTATTTTTGCTTAAATTCACGCCTTCCAACCCCACAGAGACGCCGACTTCCACTGTTTGAATCGGCGTGTCGCTCTCGCGATCGCAAACGTATTCCTGCGCGCGGTCGAACGTTCGTGGTCGGTGCCCTAACAATCTAACGGATACGAAAACTCAAGCGCGTCGCGTCAGTGATCTCCCAACGCAACAATTATTTATCCACTGGCAACACAAGAGAAAAGAACATTTGCAACAAGAAGAACGTCGTATATCAAGAGAAACTAACAGAAACCAATCCAAAGCTCAGCAGCGAAGAGCCAAGAAGCAGCCTGAGTTTTGTCTGCCTTCTTTCTGCCGCCGGATCCCTCACCAACGTTACCGCTAGAAGGATTTGAATTTGGGGGTCTGACGGTAGATGACGGCACTTTCGTCGCTAACAGAACGGGATCGGCCGGCTCAACTTGTATTTCGTAAAAGAGATGCTTACTGCCCCGAGCGAAACGGCACGGTTTGTTGGAAACGAAACTTTGGAACAACAATTATTGAAACCAGAACTCACTTCATTTCAGCATATAAAAGCAATACTCCTGCCGCGTTGCTCCTGCTTCTGTTCGGAAGTGTCCTGAGCACGTCTAACACGCTAAGCTGGTGTTCTTAGGTGTGCTAAAAAGCTGGTGTGCTAAACCGTGGAATTCTGTCGACAACGAAAAGATGCAGTTCGGAATTCACATTACAGCACTCAGCAACTGTTCTCATTCCTGTATTGAATGTTACCTTAGCTAATGCCGATCTCGATTGCCACTACCTGCGTTGGCCAGACAAGTTAGTTTGTATTCGCTCGTTCCATTTATCATTCCGAAAATTTAGTCACACTTGCTTGTACGCATTTGGACCGGCTGACCTCTTCCAAGGCGTCCAGTTAGCTCCTTCAATGCCTGTCACCACTCCGCTCCCGCCCCTCCCGTATACGCACCTCCCGGATTCGGAACCCGGATGCATCATCACAGATGAAGAGATAGCAGCCAACTTCAACATTTTTGAGTGGTTTGGAGACTGCTTGTTGAAACTGGACAGCATTCCACGCAGCGACTCTGTTGGTTACTTCGCACTTAGAAGAATTCGTGCTTTTTACGGGATGCTCAATATTTCTCTTGAATTCTAGCTTGTTTTCCCCATAGAAGCCGGTACAGCGTCAGTCGAGCAGTTTTCGCGCAATCGCCGTTTGTCGACGATTATCTCGTAATGGTCACCGAATTTACCGCTCCCGCCACAAGGAAAACAAAACGGAAGATCACATTGGAGCTGCATACTTCCGCATACCCACCGTGTAAGCGCAACGCTCCATGATGTATAGATTTATTGTCTTGATTGTGAGGAAACAATGCAGAGAGCGGCAATGCAGGTCGCCACCCATAAGGTCGTGAGTTCGATTCCCTGTCCGAGATTATTTTATGTCCCTTTTTTTTGTACTTTTGCGTCTATTATCAGGAGATTGTAGTTTAAGCGGAACTGAAAACACATTTTTCAGGTACTTTTCAGTCTAAATTTCTCACACAAACGGCAAAAATTTAGCAGCAAATCAGTTTCTCAACTCAGTTTTCATTATAAGCATCCCGGAAGGGACGCAGTTCCAAAATTTTCATCTCGCCACATTCGTTCGAAAGAGCGGATTTCAATGTTTACCTCAAATATGGGTAATTAAACCGACGACCTCAACGAGCGTTGTCTATGCATTGCAACGGCGACGGTCGCTGGTGAACGGTGCGTCGGAAACAGCAAAGTCGAACAGCGAATGTACCTTGGCTAAAGTATGACAAAAGCACACCACAACGAAGTGATATGCGAAAACGAAGGGCAGTGAGGGCGCGGGGCGCGAGGGGCGCGAGAATGACTGATTCGCTGCTCTTTTGAACGATCGCCTTAGCGGTCGCTCCGCCCTCTGCGCGGGGCCGCATGGGAATGTTGATGTTTTCCGATCCCTTCCGGCTCTGTGCTATCAGATGATCGCCGTCGGCGCGCCGGAAGTGGTCTTCGATGCACCTGTCCCGAAGTCGCAGAATTTGAGAGCCCCGAAGAAGCCGAAGTCTACCGCGCTGAAACGACCACCGACGACTACGATTACGAAGCCGAAATCGACGAAACGGATGGTTACGCCACGGAGAAGCGGAATTTGAGAACCCACGAGGCGCGGAATTCGACGAGCGCAAAACGAAGAAGCCTTGCCAATCCCACCGCAGTCCTTGCCGTTCGACATTTGATTGATGTTATCAGGTCGAGCATACCCAGGACTGCCCGTGTTATCCCACGCTTCGATGGTAGAGGATCTGCCGATCTCTTTCAACCAGTTCGAAAGCATGATCCGGGTTGCATAGTGACAAAACGTAACCAAGGAATTGTACACAGGAGTCTATTCGCCTCACGCCGCAAATTCGGCTGGCTGGCGAAATTCGCTTCTCGCCCGCCTTGGAGACGATTATGTCATCGTGCAAATGACGTGCAAATAAGAGACGTGCAAAGGCGTGTGGTATCCTGTGTACCAGTGAGTTGAGCTAGAAAACGATTAAATGACCAATTTTCGCTTTTATGGGTCCGCAGTGCGCACTCGCGCGCTTTGCACCAAATGCTTGGAATTCCAGCTAACCCAAGTAACCGTCGTGTCAATGGAAACAAAACAGAAAATTACAACGTTGTTCGAGAAGCACAAAGAAAAGAAACGACAGACGAACTATCACCACGAGCAGGAGCAATCACTGTCAAAGCAGCAACCATGGCCGCTATAATGGAATTCGGACGGCAATTGGTTCTTCATATAGTCGACGGTTGTGTTGGACAACCCGTATTCATCACTCTTGTCCACAAATTCCTGAAGCTCAATTGTTCTGTCTTCCCATAGCATCGCTGAGACCACTTCTTTGAGCAAATTGGTCAGCTTGTAGCGATCGGCGAGGATCAATTTCCGCTCGAATGTGACTTCATTCTCATTAATAAGAGCGTTTCCGCATCGATTTACAACGTGGTCACATTGATAGTAGTCGGCCATTTGGAAAAGCGACTCTACGAATTCCTCTGAAATGAACCACATCAGCTGGTCATATATGCGGGGAACTTGCCATCGATGGAAACTCGGAGTCCGTAAATGATAGAGACGAAGCGAAGAAAAACGTCCAAGTTGATCTCCTTGAGTTCGTACTTGCCAGTGCATTTCTCCTTGAAGTCACTGTTGAAAAGCGTATTGAAGAAAGGCGACTTCGCACTGAGTTTCTGAATATTCCCCCATAAATCCACATGTGATTCAAAAAAATTACAAACCGATTTAGAGAGCCAGAGTCTCTCTCCATCGACGTCAACTGGAGCCGCATCGTTCGGGGATTCAATCATCTCGTTGTTGGGATCGGAGAGATCGATCAAGTGGAGTTCGTTTCTCTCTGGATCTGTGGCAACTCGCAATTCCACTTTAAACATCTCCTTCTCCGCATCAGTGAACACCCAGCCATCGCCCTGCAGGTTCAAAAGTTGACAAAGCGCACTTTTCATGTTGCAGAAATCGTACGCACACGACCACTGAATAAAACAGATTTATAGAAAACCGGAGAGGAACGAAACTCACAATTTCAAACACTTTCCACGCATCAATATCCCAGATTCTTCCCCTGTCTTTATCAAAATTCGAGATTATTCCCCAGTCTTGACGAGTCCAAATTGAAGTTTTCTTCGCGCCAATGGGAGCGCAGTGGAGTGAGATGTTTCGAAGACCAAATTCAGAGCGACTGTCAAAGTACTGCCCGGTGGCGGACCTAAACACGAGGATTTATGATTATCCGCGCTGTTCATAGTTCTAATTACCACTCGCATAGATCAAAGTCCACCTTCTTCGACGTGAAATCTACCCATTCCTTACTTTCGGAGTGCTCGAGCTCCAAAATAATCAATTCCTCGAACGTGAGCATAGTGAATCTGAAACCAAGTGATTTCGCATGGCAAAATGAAAGAAACACGCAGAAATAGTGAGAACGCGAAGACTGAGCTCAACTCGTGTCGATGCTCGGTCATCAACGTAAATAGTCCTGGGGTTGCATGTGGATGAGCGAATATTGGAAATCGGCATCCTGTGTTGGCTTCCTGACTGGGGTGTGCGCTCATCGAAGAGCCATGCCTCAATGTTACCGACTTTGAGCTAATGCGGCGCGCCTCACAGAGTCCAAGTGATTGGTATGCATCTCACGGTCAGTGACGCTTCTCTGGGATGAGCGCTCAAAGAGGAGCAAAAGTCATGAGAATCGCGGGAAACGAAAGCAGAGAAATAACCACAGAAACGCCTGCAAACTGAATACATAGCGACTGCGAGGCGAAAGCGAAATAGAAGCACAGCGATAGAGGCCGAAACCTATATGAGAAAATTCGTCTCACCGGCTAAGACCGAAATAAATAGTACAGTACACGAAAGAATTCCACTGGAAACAAAGAAAATCGTTGGCGCTAAACATTCGCTGCCTTGTTCGCAATCAATCGCCTCAGGAACCATTATGTTCAGGGAAATTTAGAGCCTGTTATCTCAAGACTGACGCGAGACCCTGCGAGATTCGCGCGCGATACAAAGTTGTCTCACAGCAGGTCAGGAGCAAAATGCCCTTGAATTGATGTGCATGTTCATGTTGTCAACGAAAACTCCGAGGCAAAATCTCCCGGAACGCGCACCACACACCGATCATCCGGGGGAGTTCAATCTGCAGATTCTCGAAAAATCAGCCGCGCAAGATCTACTTGTCAAGCGAGAGCTTACAGAAACGGCTAAAACACAGAGACTAACGGAGAGAATCGCGATCCAAAGACCTACCAAACGAACAATAAACCAACAAAAACATTTCTTCATTCGGACAAATAATATTATGTAAGCATGAAACAACAACAAAATGGAAAACTAGCGATAGAACCAACAGGCAGCTCAGCAATTGGTTTCACCAACAGGCTCCTCCGTCGACTGCAATTTTTCATCACGGCGAGCGTTCTCGACAGCTTGGGCGCACTGGGTAATCGCACTGAGAAGCTCGGACACGAGGTGGATCAGAATCTCTGCGGTGTGACCGATCACAGAAAGAACGTGACACCAGTAGAGAACGAGCAAAATCAAACTATTACGATGGTTGGCGACGTAAGTGCAATGCTGATAGTCAATCGACTGATAGATCAGCTTCAAGATAGACTGGTCTTTTACATTAGCATAGTACTCAAAGAGGTAACCGTCCTTTTGTTTGGTAAGCATGGCCGGCATAGGGGAGACATCGCTGCATACGGACTTGGCGACATCATAGCCCCACATAAAGAAACTGGACTCTTGAAGGTACGGTTTCGGCATGGACATCACTCCAATTCCAAACATCTGAATTAATTAAATTGCAACCACAAAAAAAGTCATTTCATACCGTAACCACCGAGATGATGACGAGGATCGTGCTAATCAACATCCGTTTGCGATTGTCACTGACGCGCTGCTCATCATGGAAGCGCTTATCTTCAATGCACTCCCAAACAAGAAACGGTAAGCCGGAAAGCAGCAAGAAGACGATGAGAAAACTGGGAACGTGCTGGAACAAAAACTCAATTTTCACACATTTCACACATAAAACCAACAAACCTTGGCAACGGTGGTCAGATCGAAATCCAAAGTCGTGGACGCCTACTGTCGAACGTTGGCATTCCTTCAACCGTTTCGCACTCGTAGGTCGTCAGAACGTGCGTCTAAAGGCAGCATTAGAGGAAACACGACCATTAAAACATATTTACCGTGATAAACGAGAGAAGGAGGCAAACAGCCACCACCTGTACCATTCCGACCATGCTGGAGCCATAATCGGATTCATGACTGTGAGCCTGGAAATAGAGAGATCGTGGTGCAATCAGCCCAAAGCAAAACAAATACAGAACGCAGATTTCAACAAAAATTGCCACGTTTCACTTGAAATATCACAAAAATAAATGCAACCAGATTGGAAACTCCCTTCTGTGGGCTTTCGCGCGCCCAAACACAACACGGATTTTCTCTCAACCGCAACTCACAAGAGAATTCACATCGCAGACGCAAAACGGCACATAAACCGCGCAGCTTCGAGGTGACCCGGCGATTCTACCTAGATTCCACATATTTAGATCAGCAAATCGTTTCCGCAGCCAACGGACGCGAAAGAAGAATTGCTGAATTAGAGTCTCCCAAAGTCATGAGATC
>MQUG01001481.1:0-12001 GCA_007213375.1 Steinernema feltiae | reverse complement strand
TTTCTCGTGCGTTTGCGGAAGCGGCGGTTGCGGAATTCGAATCAGACGAGAATCGCGATTGTCCATCAGCTGCTGGTGGTTGTTGTAGGCGGGTGGGAGGCCGTCCTGCAATGGCAACTTCTACCGTATACCATGAAATAAATGAATGAAAACATGTGCGCTGTTGTGAACGGCTTTATTCTATCTTTTCGTGCTCATTTTGTGCAAATGCATGCAAAAGCAGCCGAGAAACATCGATTACAAATATGCGAAAATCTCCAAAGTCTGTCAAACGCGCTTACTGACTATTGTGGCACCAAGTATACAGCAAACGACCTTTCAAAACTTTCAAAAATCCCCCAAATGTGCTCCAAAACTACTCAAAACAATGGTTACTTTGGAAATCAACGGTTCTCGAGTGTCATTGCCCGATTTTGCATCAAATCAGCTCGAAAAGGTAGATTGAAGCCTTCCAAACATCATCACAAGTTCAGTTTTCGCTAGAAAAGTCGCAAAATGGCATTTTCCGCCGACAACAGAGTGCGCTATCTGCATTCTGTGCGCGAGTTCGAACGTGCAAACTTTAACAGTTTGATTTTGACAATAAAAACGTAGAAATCAAAAGCGCGCGCGAGAGTAAGCGTCCGACGTACTTAAGTAGCCTGAAAACGACCTACTTAACCTCGTAAACCGCCTCGTTCCCACAAGGTCAAAATTTTGATTGAAAGTTATTGAAAGAGGAGGAGAACTCACCCTCTTCGGTCTCATAATAACGTGGTAATTGTCCACCGCCGCAGCCGACGCCGTGTTGCTCGAGTACACTTCGGGTTGACTGGCGAAGAGCGCAGAGCGACGATCGAATCCGTTGAGTCCCATTGTTGGACCGGCGAAACGTTTTCGTTCCATTCTGAAAGGAGGAGACGATAGTGCGATTGGGTGAAGATGGGAGCGAGGGAGCGAGGGAGTGTGCGCAGCTGCAAAGTGCAGACGGATGCGAAAAACAATGAATACAAGTTTTTGAGGTAAAATTTTGGCTCAAATCGAAAAGGCAAAGGAACCTATGGTCGAGCCACGTCGGCTTTCCGCTAGTCCACAGCGAACGAAACAGAGCGAATTTGAAAGTGCAGAACAGAGATCGAACCCGTGGCTTTTCGCGCGCTAAAAAATGGGCGTTCTTAACACTGTCTGTGAATGAATGCTTCAAAGACGCGTAGGTGTCCAACCCACAAACAGCACACTCATCCTTTAACCCTCAGAGAGACGGATAAGCGACACTAAACAAGAACCGCAAATATGTGTCATTGCAACGCAGCGCACGGCGAAAATATAGAAGAATTTTGACATTTTAGGGTTGAAATCTGCGCTCACTTGGAGATGCTCGGTTTATAAAGGCTTCGAGGACCCGAAAACCGCTACCGAAATCGTAAATTTACCATTGAACATTTTAATCGTGGTTCGTACGAGAAATGACTCGTTGGAGCGCGTATTTCAATTCAAATCGTGGGAAACAAACGCTATCGTTGGACCGGAGATGTTTGAATTTAAAGCGAAATTCGGGAAAATCCGGAACGAACCCGAAACTGAACATCTCTGTTATCGATGTTTTGAATTTGGCCGACAATCCAGGTTGCTTTCGAGTAAATCGATGTTCGAATCACGGAACCGCGAACACTGACCATCTGGTGCTGGTTTGCAGAGCCTACTTACAAGTCCTACACATCTTACATTCCACCATTCTGCGCCAAAGGGAAAGCAACAGCGAACGGCAATATTTCACCCCAAAAAATGCGAAAAAACTTTCCGGTAGCAGTAATTTGAAGTCGTAAGCAACGCGCACAGTATTGTAAAAGGCCAAACAATGGCCTAAAAGTGCCTCGCAAAAATTAAATTGTAACCCAGAAACTGTAAAGCCCACGATTATCTATGCTAGGCTCACTGCTCGCGCTCTTGTACATATTAGAATCTGATCGATTTTCGAATTAAGTAGTTTTATAGGTAGGTAATAGGTGATATTTGCTGTTTTGAGTGAAAGTGGAGCATTCCGGGTTGTTTTCTGACAATTAGAAGTCGTACGCAATGCGTATGACACGGAAAAAGGCCAAACAATGCCACTAATAGAGCGTCAAACTCAGAAAAACGAAAACGAGCGTCTGTTTCGCGAAGGAAGCGTTGTATGAACGTCTCCACAATACTCGAACCGACCCTTCAACCCTTTGAGACGAACCAACACTAAACACGGGAACATTTCACCCCAAACGTGATTCAGTGCACCGGCGCTCGCCGCTCTAATCTAAACCGCAAACAGCTGTCACTGGCGCGCTGCAAAAAAACTCGCAAATTGGATGATTTCCCGGCGACCGCGCGCGCGCAACCGCAAAACGAATGGTAAAACTCGGACAATTAGAACTTTTGATTCGAGATTGCGGTGTCGCCGGTCCGGAGGGGTCGCAACGGATACAGGTTCCATTCTTCGATCATGCGCGCGCGCACGAGCGAGAGGAGCGTTGACGACGCCCAGCAGGAGCTATTAATTTAACACGTCGCGTTCTCAAAGCGACGGTATTTGGGGGTGGAGACGCCGAGGGAGAGGAAAATATTTGTTTGCGCTAATCTGGACGCGCGCGCGAGCGATGTTTAATAGATTTAGGGTTTGTAATCACTTTCGCTTTTACCTGTTTGGGCGGCTGCGGTGACGGTGACGGTGACGGCGGCGAGCAAACGGTGGAAACACGATTTTGGACGTTCAGTTCCGTTTTTGTTGTTTACAGTTTTAGCGCCAACCGATGGGTTTTCCAATGGCTTCAATCGTCCTTGAACCGATAGGATTCGCTCTCTAGCAAAACTCAAAACGAAGAGCGTCTCCAACGGATGTAAAACCTCGTCAACGGGTGGCAAGTTGAGAACCGTTTAACCTAATATTAGAACAGCTCAGTTTGAGCTGGTTTAGACAAGTTTAACGGAGTTTATAAGCTGATCGGAGACATAGCAGGCGTTCTGTATCAATTCTACGCGTTCGGAGCCTCAAAAAGTAGTGGCTCCGATGGCGAGGTGTCATCACATTCGTTTGGAACGACAGTGGCGGCCGCAGTGAAGATATCGAGTGGAAACACAATTTTGGACGTTCGGGTTGTTTACAGTTTTACCTTCAAACGCTGGGTTGTTTTTGATCTGATAAGAGCTTTAGCATTCTTCTCTCCAGCATTTACTGTTATAAATTCTCAACTTGCCACCCCACTGGTGGCAAGTTGAGAATTTATGTGTCCAAACGCTCAACGGGTCGCATCCGAGAACCGGAAGGATACCGTAGTTCCTCGTGAAGGTGTGGCAAGTTGAGAATCACTATTCCCGATAGTGAAGGATGAAATGGCCGAAAATCAAAATACCTACTGTAGATGTAAAAAAAATCACAAAATCTGCACGTTCGAGCTATATGCTTTCGAGCTCAGTTTAGGCCAATTTTGAACTAATACAACGGTGTAACTCACAGGTCAGATCGGAGACAGAGATTTCCCTTGAGACAGAGACTTGGCGCGAGCATGTTGCAAACATACAAATTAAAGTTAGACTTACGCCTGATCATCCATATCGAGCTTCCCTTCACTCCTAACCCGCTGCAAATTCGTCGGTCCTCCGTGGCGTCGTTCGGTCAGCGCAAGACGAATTCCAGCCAGAAAACGCTCGAATGTGAGTTTCCCGCTGGGAGGAGTGATTCGCCCGAGGCACTCGAGGAAGTTTGATGGCAGCTGCGCGGTCGGAAGGTGACGCCAGCGTGCGCGAATCTAGAATTTTAATCTGATTAACTGTGGACGGTTGGGGAGAGAAGAGGAATTCAGGATCGTGTTTTGCGCGTTCCAAAACGCTGTTTTTGCAGAATGTGCCCACTAGGGATGCTCGTACAGTCAGCCAATAGATTGATTACGTTTACGACTGTTCTAGTCAGGAGGGTGATCTGATAAGGAGCAGCGCTATAGCATTAATGTAGTTTGGAATTTGCGAGTTTTGGGTTAATGAAGTGGAACTCATCAATTATGGTCCGAAATTCAGTTTAGATCAGTGTAGTCGATGATTTTGAACTAAATTCACCATCAAAACGTCAAATTTTAGCTTTTAAGCGCACGATTTTCGACGTCTCGAAGGGAAATAGAGGCCACAGAACACGAAACAAGTCTAAAAAACCCTAATATTGCGTTTCAGGCGGGAGCACTGTCACATTTGTGTTTTGCGGTCAGCAGATGACTGTTTTATTCATTTCATTTCATCTTTGCCGCTGGTCCTTTCAAACCGGTATTTCTTGGTCGCTTTCGGACAATTAGAGTCCGGATAACGCGCCACAAATTCCGCGGTTGGAAGGAAAATATGGCGCGCTCGAGATGATTTCGTATAGCCTTTAAACCTCAAGAATCACCAGCTTGTGGGGCAGGCTTGGCAGGCCGATAGCTTGCTACAGCTACAGTTATCTTTAAGGATAGCGTCAGTCAATAGACTCACAGATGAGAGTCAATTAAACCTGACGTTCAATCATCATTTGTACGGAACATTGAGAATGAGTTTAAAAATCTTTAAAAAAATTTTTTTAAAATTTGCAGATCCGATAAGTTGAAAAGCAGCCTGAGAGGCTCGATCAGGCTATTTCATACATGACTACCAATGCAGATAAACAATAGGCTAAACGTCGATTGTTGCATTGTGCATTGCAAGTGCATTAAAATCCTCAAATCATCAATTTTTTTGTATTTGTGGTGCTTATTTCAACATTTTGAATTGCGTTCTACCAAATTTTGAGTAATTTGGCAAGCGATTAAGCATTATTTTGGCGCCCACTGCTTTGGAGGCAGCACCATGGGTTCTTTGGGCTGAAAGGGTTTGTCGAATCGAAATCAAGGAACAAAAAGGCGAACATTTCAATCAAAATTCAATTTCATGTTATTAAACGCGACAAATTGCAACTTTGTGGTGTGCAGGGAACATAGAAATTATATTATTTAATTAAAATGTTAGCCTTTCTTAGAGCCCTGTCCGTGGTCCTTCAAAACAGTCAAAAAATGGCGACATTTGCACTCAAATTCCAAATAACAAACTGACCTCATCGTACGTGATGTAACCCTTCTTGTCGGTGTCCAAAATATCAAAAAGCACCTTAAGCGAGTCGACAAAATGGTCCGGAAGCTGCGTAAACTTCGGTCCTCCGCGCATCTTCCTGAAAACCGGAAAGAAGATCAATAAACGCGCGAATACAAAACGGCAATGCGAAATTGGAACGCACGCGATCGCGTCAGCATCAAAGGGGGAGCGAGCGCGACGAGAGTGATCGCGAAGCGGGAATTTGGCCGGGAGAGATAAGATAACGAGCGCGCCACGGCGACCCGGTGGCGTGCGCCGCCGGAACAAAAGGAATTTGGGAGCGGCGGCGGAGGCAACGACGCCTCGGGGTGAGAGAGTTTGGCGGATCATCTCGGATCTGCAGACACGCAACATTGGGTTTTAATTACATAACGGAGATGACGAGGACGACAATGCGAGAGATGACGGAGATGGTGATCGAATGGCTGCTGCTCACTTGTGATTGTAGGCGATTGGAATTAGGTGTATAAGAAATCGGATGAGAGGATCAAAGAGCTCGATTAGAGCTTAAACGGACAGAACGGAACTTTGGTCACGGATTTATTACGCCTGTTGCCTTCTACAAAGCGCTGTAAGCTAGTAACTAGGTTAAGATAATAGGAACAAAGTCCAAACATGGCTAGGTTAAAAAACCGTATAGACTCAGCCCACAGCGCTTTTTCTCTGGTCCACCTCCCGCTCAAGCCTCGGTGGCCTCGCCTAACATCTTCGTGCCGAGTACGATTCTGTGTGCGAAATCATAGTGATTTTAGCTTATGTGATTTCAAACAAGCTCGATGGGCCTATAGCACGAGAAAAAGCCACTTATAATACAGCTAGAACGGTGCGAAGAGCATAAATTCGATTCGCTCAGTTCGATGGCTCTCAGAAAATTAGAAAAAATTTAATTCAAATCCTCAAAAAATTGTAACTGACGCACTGATTTCAAATGGCTTCATCTCGGTAACAAAATATCGTATATCACCCCTCTTTAAGCTGTCCAGATGGCTGGGAATGATCCAAAAACCTTAACAAACACTCTGAATTCCCTCTAGTTGATCATTTTCAAAGCGATCGTGGTGAGAGTACCGTAATGTCAAAACTATGCAAAAAAGTCACAAAACTCGGTAATATAAGTTAGTTTTTCGGTTGTCAAACTGACTCAAACCCCAATTTTGTCACACATAAGAGGTCGGGACCATATCACTAGCGGATCCTGTTCCATCAAGACCAACGAACCGTTAATGAAATTGAAATAAACGTATCTCTAGTCGATTTCTTAACAAACAAACTGCCACTCAAAGTCAAAGAACAAGTCAAAGAACAAAGAACTCAAAGAAATCGAAATTCGATTCCCAAGAATCACTGAAGCCATTGCCTACAATAAATCAAAAAATCGCCAACAGATGGTAACCTTCAAACCTCACAACAATTCCAAAAACCCTCGGAAATCCACCAAACTCGTTCCATTCTTCAATCGAACTCGATTTGAGATTCGCACAGAAACAAATTGTTCCTTAAGAATGGTGGGCGACGACGCCACGCAGCGATAAACACCCTCCACACGCCAAACCCTCTAAAACAATACCGTTCATGTCTACTTAACACACTTTCAACGCACGCGCTCGCGTAAATCACTCCTGATTGACACATTCAACTCGTCGTCCTCGTCGTCGTCGTTCGGTGCATGCGAGCGAGAGGCCGCGAATGCAAGATGATCGCGGCGGCGGAGGCGAAAACACTCAAAAGGAGACCGGGAAGTGCGCGCGCGACGTTCAAACTCAAACATTCAACTCGTTTTGAATTCAAATCAAACTTGAAACCGCGACTGTTTGCCGTCTTTCAGGCCACACAAGACGATTGCGGTCGTTATTGCATAACTATAGTACGGAAAATGAGGAGACAGAAACCCCCAACGTGGCCTAAAGGCTAAAGACAGTATGTAGCCAGTTACTGTATGGCACGAATCTCCCATCCCCAACATCTCTGCACGTTTGCGCGAGTTGTCTGTTAACGAACAGTCTGGAGACGGTCAGTCATAGCGATTCAGTCCTATTCGAGCACAAATTTGCGGATTTACAACGAGCGAGCAAAGGCAGCTACGGTATGACCGGGTGACCAAAAGACGACTATGAATTCGGTGTAAATGACGCCAACAGCTTACATCAAAAGCTTTCAAACATGACATGACAATCAGGCAAATTATGTGCCCAAATCCACAAAAACCGCATTAACATTGCGGCTTGAACAACTATAGTACAGAGAGGAAGAAAAGGAGGCAAAAACTGACCTCCGGCACAGTCCATCATCGTGACTCAGCGCGCGCCGCCGCACCTGACCACCACCTGACTAATCCGCTTCCCACCCAGCGTCTTCCACCTTTCGGCGCCTCCTTGGAACGGCGCGCCGATGGCATTCAGCGCGCGCGTAATTATGCGCGAATGAAACGCGCGCGCCGACGTCTTCCGCCGGCGCGAAAAACGAGCGCAGATGTGCGGAAATCGGTGGTGAAAGCAAAAATTGCGCCTAATGACACCTTTGCGCGCGCGCGAGTCTCAACTTTCAACTCATACGTGGGCGCTATCGGCGCGCGCCATCGGAATTTGTGCCTGGTGGAGATTAGGATCGCGGAATTTTCGATTAATTTGTCTTTCGAAGGCGCGAAAAGGGGAAATTTAGAGGAGGTGGTGGAGGAGGAGTTCGTAAACGTGAGGTTTTATGTGCGGGAACACTCAAACTTGAACGGGAACGGGAACTTGAGCAAAATTCACTCAAATACTTGATGCTGCCGCACCTTAAACTGGTATGTTGCAATTGGTTACGGTTCTACATGTAATCTAGGCCTAATTTTGGCAAAATCTGTTATATCGACAATGCTCGCAAGGCATTATTCCATTTATTCGTGCTAATTTGGTGCAAATTGATGCAAAGACAGCCGAGAAACATTTCAAAAGAGCTGTCCCGTTGTCAAAAGCCTTCCAGAGAGATAAAAGCGAGATTATAGGTGCGGCAGCAAAGTGCAGTTTTTGAAGAGACGAATGCTACACTATCAAGAGTTACGCCATTAGTGTGCAATTTACTAAGTCTTGAGCTCACTCAAAGTGCAATCGTTAGGAGCGAATCGGCTTCAACAATTTTCGTTTTCCGGATTTCACCGGAAACCTTGCTTTCGAAAAGCTTTTGGCCAGGTTTTGTGAATTCAGCGGTACGATCAAAAGCGAAAGCGCGAAAAGACGAGTGGCGAAGGAAATCGCGAGTCGTAAATCCTTTTTTATGCGTGTGGGAACAAAAGGTTTTGTCGTTTTACAAAATTCGCCGCTTAGCAAACAAATTTCAGTTGTTTTTGTCCAGGCTAAAGAGAAATAAGCGTACAGCGTGCGGTACCGTAAAGGGGGTATCACGATAGCGGTGGCGATGATAGAGCGCACTCTTCAGAACCGCTATAATTAGGTGTTTAGCGCGCATGTTGAGCTCATTTATCATAGAGCAGTGAGGAATGAACGAGTTTCAACGAGACTCGATCTTCTCTACTTCCGGCTCATTGAGCTGCTGTTCCCTGTAGACGAGTTCCAAGTGCTTTGGAACCAATCCGAACCAAGGTGTTGCGATGTACAGATCACACCATCAAGCGAGAGAGAAAAGCGCAGAAAGAGGACCAACGATCGTCGAATAAACAACAATTGGATTAACTCGTCTCTTTCCTGCTTTCCTCTTTCGGAGTTTCGCCTGTGCGCGCGCCTCCTCACAAGACTCTTCAACCGCGCACTAACTCTGTTTACTCGACCGCTTAAACACGACCGACGACGCGGATAAACAACGACCGCGCGGCGCCGCAGCGCCGCAGCGCGCCAATCGTGGTGACAAACGCAAATAATGTCGTTTTCGGTGCAGTTTTTCGTCTTTGATGTCGTAAATGCGCGGAGGTGGTAAACATGGGTTTCGATCATATGGTTGGGTGAATTCTTAGATAAGATTTTATACAAAATCATCGAATAAGTCGTAAAATCGTAAAAATTTCAAAAATCCAAAAATTCTTTTTCTATTCCCAAAGCGTTCTTTCTATTTCAAAGAATACAGTACTCTTCGGCCACGATCACGACAAAATATGGGGTCCAAATGCCTTCAAACGGCGCAAACATCAATTCTCAACTTGCCACCCAAAACTGGAATTCTGTTGGTGTTTAACACTGAAAACGCGCCGCTGTGTGTGGTCCTGTTGCAATACAGTACGCCAAACTGAAATTCAATCGTTCTACCTCAAATGAAGTAGCACAGTACAGTAGTGAAAGTGGCGCTCTGAGGGTGTATTCAGCAGAGCAGACCTTAAATACATCCTCTCGGAGCCTCCGCACCGCAGTGAACGTTGATTCTCCTCCACCTACCGTAATCCCTAGAGCTAAAGAACACGACGGACTAACCTCAAAAACTCATTCTTCTTACCAAACTACCGCTGGACTAATCGCGCCAAAAAGAGCGTCGTTGTCGTTGTGGTCGCGGGTTCCGGTAAGCAGTCGGTAATTACCGCTGACCACGCGTCCGCACGCGACTGCCTGGCAGATGTGTGTCTTCCAGCAGCCGATTATTGCAACTATTCGTGCATGAGAGCACTTACCTTGCGCGCTGCACCCTTAAGTCGAGCTCTCTCTCTCTCTCCACCTTAATGACGGCGGCGTCGATGACCGTCAGAGGAGTGAGGAGTGGACAGAGTCGCGTCGAGCGCTGTCGCTATTAATTAATCCGCCGAACACAAGGCAGATGTCAAGTCATGATGACGTTAATGCGTTCAGAATTGCGCGGTGATCGCGCGTCTGTTTATGACGCGCTGACAGCGGGGATATCCGAGTGAATCGATCACGTTGGATCACTTGAGGGCGCGTTTTGATTGTGATTCTTGATTCCTCGACCCCACGGCACTCCATAGCTATTTTGTAATGGCTTTCTGAGGCCAACAATTTGTTAATTCGGCCATCAACTCGTAAATAAGCTCTGAAAAGACACGATATGACTGATTCCGCAAACAAGACGGCGATTTCGCCATTTTTTTCAGTCTTTTGGCACGAAAATCTGAAGCTGATATTCATGAAGTTCAAACGCCTGACTTGATTATGACTGTCGATTGTTGGTGGATGGCCCGTTGGCCTTGTTTAGGGACTATAACGCTTGTAGCATGTTCCCCAGACTCTTTGCTCTCGGATTGGTGCGGATAATTCCAGCGGAGACCCAAACAGCGGCGAAAGGACGCGGATTGATGAATTCTCGCGACCAAGTTACCGCCAGGAACGTAATCTCAATCACGTTTTCAAAAGAAAACGCTAGTTTTGGCGTAAACAAACTGTGGCGAACACGTGTCCAGTATTAAAAATGCAGAAATGCGTCTAGAAAGTGCGTCCCGAAAGGCCAAAATTCATCAAATTTGTATTTTAAGCTCAGCAAAACCCTGTTTTGACTGTTGTCTTTCCACATACTTCAAATAGTGAGCGCATCAAGCTTCACATGTTCCAATTGGTCACCCTGTGCCAAGCAATTCGTTCCAAGACCTAAAAATGTGAGCAACAAAGTTTATACTGTTTCACAAAACGCAAAATCGGTTTTCAAACATCAGCATCAATGGCGGTAGGTCGGAGTTGATTCCACTCGTCCTCGTTGACGTGGTAGACCCGGAAGCAGCAGATCAGCGTGACGATCACCAGAACATCGAATAGCGCGATGCAGCATACGATGATGAGCGTGATGGTAGACATTGGAGCAGCAGATGAAGGTGGACGTTTCTTTCTCTTCTGGCGTTCATTAAGAAGACGCTTCTCCTCTCTTGTTAATAGCACACAAGACCGGAAATGATTAATTCATTTATGTGGAGGCTGTTTTGAATTACGGAAACGAGCGCTTAATGAAGTTGATAATTTATTCTGTGCGCAAAACAGGAAGCGCTAACGATGGTCAGAGGATTTAGAGATTAAGAGAAAATTGGACGATTCACAAGAGTCTGTCCTCGCGGTCCAGATTTCAGCGAGCGAAGGCACATCTTGAAGCTCTCGGCGCCGTTAACAAAACCTTGAATAATCAAACTGTTAAGACGACGAAAGTGCGGCGATAGTTGATCAGCAAAGACCTTTAAACGAGAATGAAAACGAAAATAAAGTTTGCTTGAGCTGGGATTGGAACCCGGGTCTCAAAACCAATAGGCTAGTGCGTTGCCAATGCACTACACAGTTACTGCTGTCAAAGGTTCGAAGTGCCGTGTTATCACTTATTTTCACCTATGTTGAGACTTCTTCAGGCCATAAGTCTTCGAATTTCCCGAGAGCGCCGCTGATTCTTTCAAGGTAATTCGTTTTTTTAAATCACATTGGTTGTCACGATTTCCCATTCGCACGGTTTCCTTGTTCATGCACGACGACAATCGACCATCTATGTGTGCTGGACTGAGCATCGTCTAAAATCAGCCGCCATTTTCGCTGCAATTTCAGTACAGTCGCCAAAATGATGATGAATTGCGCGCTAGTGTGAAAAGGTCGAGATTGCGTCCAATCGTCTTCCGATCGATTGTCGTTGTGGTGTGACAGGGCGATCGCTGACGACAACGACTCTTTCTTCTGTTCATTCCTCTTTTCAGTCGCGCTTTCTGTATGCTAGCTGCGCTCTCTGACGGTCGTATGCGTGCATTTTGATCAAAGAATCAAGCCTCGTGTCGACTTTTTGACGCGCAACGTGTGTGGTCGCAATTTTCGCAAAATCAAATAATTGAAATCACGCTATTTAGCCTTTGTGGTGCAGAATCTGAGCTAATCTAGGCCCTCTCGTCCTGAATTAGGCGTTAGCAGCCATCTCCTGGCGGCGCTCTTCTCTCCTGCGCTCTTTTCCGTGTTTCGCAGGCGAATACACGCTTATAATCGTGACTGAACAGGAATTAGCGCGTTTCCGG
>MQUG01001480.1:0-20464 GCA_007213375.1 Steinernema feltiae | reverse complement strand
TTGCTGAAAGCGAAACTTTTGGGTTTAGGAGTTGAAAAACGAGGGATTCGAGGATGAGAATTGCTTGGCGAACACAGCGGAATCAATCACAGTCTCTTCAGCGTTGGTTGTTGGGGCTTTTTCTCTCGATTTTGTCTGCTCATCAAGCGCTGTCTTTTTAGACGTCATTCCGTTTGTGCATCGTTTTTCTGTCACAACAGGGCACAAATGCGTCATCGCCGCCGCACAACTAACCAGCACAAAACTAGTCGCGTTCACCACCACCGCCGCCGCCACCGCAGCTCCAAGTGCAAATAGCGGTGGTGACGCAGCGCCCTTTCAGTCGACTACTTGGCAACCGACTATTGATTCGCATTTTCACTTCCTCGCTGCAGAAAACGCGCAGAAATGCTCATTCGATTCGCAGCTCTCCTCTCCACCTTGCTCATTCTGCGATCGACTCAATCGCCATGCTCCGATTTCCAAGCCTACATCAACGAGAGTCCCAAAACGCTCGGAAGGGACATGTTCGAGATTTACAACCGTGAGGCGGCGCCTCATTTAAACGCCTACGGATCAGATTTCGTGATCGATGCACTCCTAAAGGTTAGTTTTTGGTGCGGAAATTGAGACGCCTGAGATCCGTTTCGTTTGATTCTGTTTGCTGAAAGCGAAACTTTTGGTTTTAGGAGTTGAAAAACGAGGGATTCGAGGATGAGCCGTTCAAGAAGTGTTTGGCGAAAACAGCGGAATCTATCAAAGCAAAGGGCTCCGCCGAGCTGACGGGCTTCGCTGTAGCCTTCGGTCTGCTTAATGACCCGATTATTGAAGTGATCACTTCAGAGCAGCTCATCAAGGTCCAATTCAGCCCTGAATTTGCAAGTAATCTATAAATTAAACTTTTAATTTCAAGAAAACTGTTGATAACAGCAAAAATGACAGCTGCAAAATGGCCAAAAATAGTCAGAAAACAGCTTGAGCCACGAATCGATGAACGACCGACTCTTCTATCACGTGGAGACTGTGGGGCAAAAATGAAATTAAATTTTAAAAAGTTGTCTTCACCATTGGACAATCCTAACTTTACATTCAATAGCTCTGTCACATCACATAAATCACTCTGTTTTCAGCTAGAAGATTGGACTTAACCGCTATCGTAAGAGGCTACTTCCAAGCGACTGACATCGATCATAGCTTCAATCCGGCCAACTTCAGGATTTCCACCAACGTGCAGCCTTTGAAGAAGCTGGTTAGGCTGCCAACGCCCACGTTCACCAAATCGACCATCAAAACCAATGTATCCATTCAAGCTCAGCTGCTGGCGATGAATATTCCACGATCAGCTCCTGAAGCACATTCTCAGGGTATCAGCGAGGCAATAATCAATTAATTCAACTCTTAAATCAACTTATGTTCTCTTCTAGAGGGTAAAATTTGCCGCGCTCACCACAACCGATTACACGCCTTCCTACATGAATCTGGTCTACGCACATGTTCTGCTGCCCGTGAATGAGAAATTGGTCTACAATGAGAAGATTGTAAAGTTTCTGTACAACATTACGGATCAGATTATCGAAGAAATCAACGCTCAGCTTGATGTAAGTGCTAAAATTACGGCTGGCTAGAACAAATCTAAAGTTATAGCCAAGTTTTTACTGAAACTCTTTAAATAGCTTAATCAAGCATAATCAAGCAAAATCATGAGAAGCAGGACATGTCAGAAAGAGTGGCAATAGCTAAGCTTGGGCCTATTGTCTTAGTCTTTTAGCCTTTTTTTGGCTTCCTATGGCGCAGAAAGCTAAGTGTCAGGTGGCATACCTATGTGCTACAGTATAGGTAAGCACACTGTAAATTGGCCCAGATGGCCCACAAACATTGTGATCTCCGTCGATGTATCAGTCCAAGTTGAATTTTCAATTTCAGCCAATCGATTGGATCAAACCGGAAACCAAGAACAACATGAAACACATGTTCACACACAAGCACACTCATTTTGGAACTCCAGCCGCGTTCACAAACCTTCCGATGGTCAACCGAGCACTGCAGGTCTATCAGAATGTCTTTAGAAAGTTGCAGAACGACAGTGCGCTCATGAACAAGTTAGGAAATCGTTTTTTTCCTGCTTAAAATACTCAAAACTGCAAGTTCAGGCTTGAAATCAGCTCCAATTGTCGCGGCCTGTACTACAGTACCCTTCTCAAGCTCGCCGACAACGTTTTCAAGCTGTATAATAACAATTTCGATTTTGGAATTTTTGGATTTGAAGGAGAGCCACTGAGGGCTTTGTCGTTCTTCGAACAGCCGGCCATCAATCACTGGACTGACAACAACGATTTTGTGAGTTTATCCTGACATCTGCCAGATCTATTCAGGTCATTTCAGGTGATGGGAATGCCGGATCTACACGCGCAAACGATGAATCTGCCTCTTGGCTTCCGTTACGGTACTACAGGCTTCGAAATCGGCCATGAAATGTTCCATTCGCTCGGAATTCGTAACATCTTTGCCAAAGGAGGCTATGAGGTGGTGAAAAGCCCAGTCTACCAACAAGGAGTCGCTTGCTACACCGACTACTACGGTAGTTTTGGGATGCAGAATTGCTTTGTGAGTCATTCTATAAATAACTACAGTAATCCATCGTTTTAGAGAAACAACACCTGCAGCACAATCTATCCCGACGGCTTCTTGAAGATCAACGAAGGATTCGCGGACATTCAAGGCGCTCGGGTCCTGACACGAATTATGAAGAAACTGAGCGAGCCAAAACGCAACCCAAGTGAGACGACCGACATGGATTGGTTCTTCATGGGTCTTGGAGTGATGTTCCTGGACGGATACAGAGAGGAGACCGGCAATTTGAAGGATCAAATGGAGTCGCTGCTCTACAACGAGCATCCAAGGACCGCAATTCGCATCAATGCGGTCCTGAAGCAGATTCCCGAATTTAGCGAGTATTATGGCTGTAGGAAGGGAGATTACATGTACAGAGCAGAGCGGCATTGCGAGGTTTTCGCGCCCTCGAAATAGGCATTTCATACAGACATAATTAAAGGGACATCGTACAAATTATGTTTCCGATTGTTCTCAAATTTTGTATGCGGCCATTTTTGCAAAAAAAAAATCGGGGTTTCCCGATGCACGCCAAAAGAAATTTATTTCGAAAATTTCGTCACTGTTACGGCTGTCGCTACCACAGCAGCATAATTGAACAACTTGGCGCAGAGGATGGTGACGATGGCATGACACCACGCGAAAACGCCACACAAAAGCTACCGAACAGAACAAGAACAAACATGCTCAGTCGACTGCCCAGCGCTATGTCGTCGCAAACCGATCCCTTGAAGCTTACAGGTCGAAAATTGGTGTACAGCAGAACAAGAAGCAGCATCATTCTTGGAGGCGAAAATGACGCGAAAATGGAACGTTTTATTGGCCAAATTTCACTTCCACACGCCGTTCTCCGCAAGAGTCGTAACTGCAGAGAACACAAATCGATGCGCGAATACGCGCTGTTATCAATGTTTACAGATCAATTTCTAAACAAAGCGCTCTAGCGCTTCCTGTTTTGTTCTAATTGCAGTTCCATCGCCACTTTCTGCGGGTTTCCGTCGCCTTTTGATCGTTGATGAATGGCGTAATGATATTTGATACGTTCCAAGGGCATTTAGCGCATGAATTGGAGTGTTCATACCCCAGAAGAAGGCCTCCATCCAAAGCGCTCTTCGAAGAGGAAGCCATGATGATTGTGACAAATCTAAAATCACCGATAGCCTACACTTCAGAGAGCACCTCAACGGCGCAGCCAATCGTAAATGGGACAAAGAAGTCGAATGATCGTCCGATCGCTGCTGCGGCCAATTTGAAGACGAATCGCAAATGTGGAATATTAATTCAGCGCTGGCGCTTTCAGAACGATCGCTAATGGAAAGCGCTCCGCTATCGCCTGCATTAGTCGCGGTTTGAACTGCGCTGAACACACGGGACAGTAAAGTCGACAATCTGAATCGATTACGAGTCGATGCGTTTTTGGTTGTGATTTGACTAGAGATTGGGAGATCGATTTATCAAAGAACCCGCATTTGATACCATTTGAGAAATGATGAAATTCTGTACAAGAACTCTCGAAATGAGTTAATTCAGCAGCGATCGAGCTTCAAATCGCTTCCGGAAATTCTTCAAAACGCACGCGACCAATATACGACCAATTGACTTCGTCTCAGGCCTTCGTCAGAGCGCGTTTTGGAGAATTGACTGATTTGTGATTGATTGTACAGACCCTCTGCTCCATAATTCCCCAAATTGTGAAATCAAGCGAATCCGGTGAATTCAAAGGAGAACTGCTCTTCGCCCGGAATCTCGGGAGATTGGCTTCTAAGCGGCCGGCCGACGGTTGACAAGTTGCACATTGAACAGTTTAACCGCGTTACAGTATTGTGGTACACTCTTTGGTGCTTTTCTAAGCCTAGTTTTTTCCGCATTTAACAGTTTATCGCATTTGTGAATGGTACACGCTGTAATTCAATTTTTGTCATGATTGCGAGCGTCAATGAATTAAAAGAGACTAAGTCAAGGATACAGCGAGAATTTAACTGAATATTCGTCCAATTGCCGTCGCCGCATTTTCACCTTCATCTGTTTCTGTAAAGATTCAGCAGCGTAGCACTCGCCACAAACTCGTTCGTAGCTGTCTGAAGCAACAAAAGGAAGTCACATTCCGCGCTTCAACTCGCCGAACCTGGAGATTCGAGAAGAAAAAGATCATATTGCCCCAGAGCGCCGGCTGCTTATTCTCATTTCGATAGTGCAAGTCGAGCTCGTTCATAATATTCTTTAGCCGAGACAACGGCCGCTCCCAGAACGGATTAATTCGCCGAAACTCATCTAAACGGATTTTGCGGCGATATTTCTTGCGGGACGTTGTCACCAACTCGTTTGTATGACAATTAGCAAGATGAATGCGGCGATGTCTTCCTCGCTTTGAAGAGATCCATCGCTTCTAGAGTCAACTCTGTTTGCTGGCTGAAGAACGAAATCAAAAACATTCTGAACAGTCGTGATTAAGAGCCGTTTTTTGGCCAAAAAACGCACCTTTCCAACGGTAGCAGCACATTGGACTGTATGGGATAGAAGTTGAGGTGCAGAAACTGCGAAATATCGACCGTCACGGAGGTGAATTTGCGTCCGGGAAATGGGAAAAGTTGCTCCTTTCGGCTGAACTCACAGATCCGCCGGGAGTTCTCCATGCACTGCATGAAGACAACCTGAAGAATAGCTGAAATAGGACCATTAACTGCATGCTTTCATACGAAAATTCCGACGCTCATTCTAAAAAGCTCCTCTTTTGCGTCCAACGCGAGCTCGCAGATCACCGGGAGATGATTGAAGAGTTGCCAGAAGAAGGTCGCCTCCTTGTGGTAGACTTTCTGCGAGGTGAACAGATCCAACGCGCTGTTCTCCACATCGTAGTTGTCTTCTTTGCAGTTTACGTAGATGACCGCTCGGATCACTTTGGAAATCAGCGGCAGTTTTGCCTTTCGCTTGCGGATTGTTGGGTTTGAGCATCTGAGCGCTGAAAGAGAGCTCGCATTTTAGAGAGTCGCGTCGGTCTTGTCGCGACATACCTATCGTCGCTTGTCTACAATATACGATCTCGTACTGGTGTGGATTGCCAAATGTGGCTATCCTCAGAGAGTGATTCTGATGCTATGAGCGTTTTTCGCGACCTCGAATTAGCCTAGAACAGCCATGGAAACACTGCATTGTGGCTGAATGGCCGATAATCAATGAAAATTCATGATTTTGTGGCCAAATGGGACTTGTCAATGCGCGTGGGCTCACTGAACTCGATTTTTCAATTAATTCTCTCTCAACCCCGAAAATCTACCTCTAGAAGAAGCTTAAGGGCCTTAAACGGCAATACGCCAAAATCGATGAAACGAACGATCGATAAATAGATTCTTTGTGTTCCCCAACCTTCGACCTTTGCCAGCCGCGTCGAGAGGAACGCTGATATTGAATTTTCCAGTAATAATCTTAGATTTTTGAAAGGTCTCCTGGTCTCCAAACGATCTCCTTGCGGTGTCATGCGGATTATACTACCGGCTGACCGTTGGTGCGTGACACTAGTTGTTTACGGTCCGTGTTGCGTGATTCTAATGCCATAAGCGTTCCTCTAGTCGCGGCTCGCAAATGTCAAACACAAAGAATGTATTTCGCAATCGCCAGTTTCATGGATTTTGGCGTTTTGCCAAAGAACCGTTTAAAGCCCCTTAAAGGATAATATCCTGAATGAGTCCGAGTCTCAGCTCGTTTCGAAACATCTTTTAGGGGTTGATTCGGGAGGGAATTAATGGAATAACGGCTAAAAGCGAGTTCAATCGTGTCCACGAGCGGCCACAAAATCGTGAATTTTCAGTGATTCTCGATCATTCAGCCACAATTAAGTGTTTCGATGGTTGTTCTAGGCTAAGTCGAGGTCGCACAGAACGCTCATAAAATCAGAGTCACTCGAAATGGTCACATTTGGCAATCCACACCTGTCCGAGCTCGTATATTGTAGGTGCGACGGCAGACAAGTCGCGATAAGACCGAGTCTTTTTGGTTCCGGTATGAGGTGCCTCACATCTCAAACAACTCGGAACAAATCTGAATTCCATCAATCCATGCCTCTAGGAAAACTGAAACCCTGTTTCGTTCGTGACGCTGTCCCCTTGAAGGGACAGTGACATCTCCCCAAAATGCCTCTACATTTCCTAGAGAATCATGGGTCCTGAGGCGATTTGATTGCGGTTCGATCAACTTTGCGGTCGGAACAGCCAACTCCACAACTCGATATAATCTAGTAAACGCCAAGCTATGGCGATTGGCCATATTTCTCTCCCAAGCAGACCAAATTATAAGCTTTCTAGATCATTTTAGGCATCCCGAAAACCGAGAAAATGTACATCAAGGCCAGATCTAATGATTACTGGCCTGCTTTCGCGTTTTCAGCTCACCTTTCACCGCCATTCCTTCCTTCAAACAACGCTCGAATCGGCATCTCTTGCAAGCGTGAATTCCGGTCACATCTGAAACACAAAGCTCGGAATTTCTCTCTCAAAAACTCGACTCACTTTGAATTGAAAGCGCGTTGCACACTCTCGCATCCGCCTTGCACTCGTAGCTCCGTTGTTCCTTGACACTTCGAGCAAAGAATACAGCACACGCTCGGCATGCCACCGTCCCATACACGCTGACAACGTGCTGCGATCTTGAGCATACCGGACAGACTTTCGAGTGTACCAAGGCCGGCGCCATGGCTACATGGCCACTAGTTTGCTTGTCTCGTTCTTGTGTTACGCGTGGTCGTGTACTGCTTAAGCGGATTTGAGCGCAGTTTGACGTAGCTAAGTAGTTTGTGTACATGCGGGGTGCTCATCCGGTCTTGCTTTTACCATGTTCTCTGTTTGATTTTAGCTAATCCCTGAAATTCCAAAGAGTCACCGTGGCTCAGTAGTGGTTCAGACGATCACTTATCCGATCAGCGGATAGGGTTGTTCTCAAACAGCCCGATGTCAAGGACGCCATCAGACAACTGATCCTCGGTCAGATAGCAAGCATGACTCCTCTCCTGGCCAGCGCCCGCATCCTAGAAGCCTTGAAACAACAGAAATGCCGTAGTTCCATCTGCTCCTGAGCGTCAGCCGCGGATCTGAGCCGGACTCAGCGGCCTGTGCGATCGTCGAGCAGCATCTCCGTCATCCCAAAGGTAAACAATCGCATAACGACAGAATAATCGTCAAAAAGTGGCACTTAGACGCAGAACAGAGTTTTGCCTTTTTGTACACCTGGCGATTCTTCAGTTTGTGGACTATTCGAGGTCGACGAACACGGTGCAATTGTCACAAAAATCCTGAAATCTGCAGATTTAGATGATTGTGTCACAATAGTTTCGGTATATATGTATGCTTCCACACATCTACGCTGTCCTAATAATGCTTGCCAACAGGCCATTGCGGCAAGGTTGTTGTGCTGAGACCCGCACGTAGTATGACCATCACCATCAGTCCACACAACACGACTCAAACCGCTGTATTCTTTATCCGTCTCTATAGTGACCGCCATCACAATTAATAAAGCTCTCTGTAGCACAGGGGCTAGATGGCGGATTAGGGTACTTAGCTATAAATGTAGTTCTATGAAATTTTGAGCACTAACATCAGAGGCGCTACAGTAGATAATAGATCACTGTTTCCAAAACAAAACAACTGTTACAGAGCATCTGCCCGTAGAGATACGGTAGATTTTCTCTAGAATAGTCTTTTAGGGGTACCGCACTCAACTTCATAACAGCAACGCAATTTGAGTTAATTTATTCCAAAGATAAAATCCATTTCAAACGTCATCAATCGATCAATCTAAATCAAAATCATCACTTAAATTACCGTAATCCGCACCTACAGTATCGATAGCTGATCTGGAACTTTTGAGAATCGCGAGCGTAGGCGCTGACGATGGCGACGTTGGTCTCGCTGGAGAGTTGACGTCCCTGGCCCTGTTGATTGCAGCACATTCTGTATGCAGTTGTGATTACAGTATACCCAGCAGCTACAGTACCTGTAGCCAGAGTTGCGGACGTCCGCCTTCATCTTGAATTCGACGTTGCGCGCAGTGCACGAGTGGCTGCACGGCCCGTCGATGTTCTCGATCTGAATCAGCACTTTCCTGCCGGCTGGGGCCTGAAATGTGTTATACTGTAGTTGCCACTGTAGGTACCGTACCTTGATGTGCCAATGGCAGTGATCGTGACGTTCCTTTGAGTCTGCAGCACGGCCAACAGAGGCTTCCAGAGTACTCCAATCAGCTCCGGCTTGCAGGTCGGCGCCACAGGTGGCGGTCGCGTTGAGACCCGAATCGCGGCGTTCGCAGTTGCGTCCGCCGTATCCCCACGGGCAGATGCAGTTGTGGCAGTTGTTGGGGTTCGCGAATCCGCTGTTCTGGCACACGGTGTTGTAGCGCTTGCAGAGGTCTGCAACGCCACCGCAGTCAACTACTGTACTACCGTAATCCACCTACCGTGGCACTGATAGTGGGTGTTCATCATCAGAACGTCGAGGAACGAAGGCGCGATGCGAGCGCCCATCGTGTGCTGATGCAGAGGGTCGCGCGCGATCATGACGGCCTGATTGTGGTTGATGGAGAAGGCGTCTGAGCAGAGCGTACGGTAAAACAGGCTCAGGATTACGGTAGTTACCCTCTCCGTACTGCATAGCGCTTCCGTAGTCGTAGGGAAGACCGTAATTCTCGTTCTCATCGCGCTTCTTGCGGTCGTAGTTGTGAATCATGCCCCGATCGACGTTCTGGAGGTTCAGGCCGATGAACTCGTCTCTGTCGTTGCGCGATTGCTCGTGGAAGAAGCCCAGCGCGTGGCCGATCTCGTGAGTGATGATCGCAAACTGCAAATGGAGGGTTCTAGAGCGTTCTGGAGGGTCAACCCACGTGATCACAGCCTTGCCCGATGGAGATCTGCTGCATGTTCTGGTAGAAGAGCTTCCCGATGTAGCTGAAGCACCCGCGACCGTGGAAGAACTCGATTCTCGGAGTTCCGGCGCCGTTTTCCTTGAATTTGAAGCACGTGTTCTCCTCCCAGAACTTGATCGCTTGACGGATCTTCGTCCGGACGCCCTCGGGGAGGGAGGAGTGGAAGGTGAATGGGATGAAGCCCTCGTTGAAGCCCTGCCGTTGCCAGCGGTTCTTCGGGAACATTGAGTCTTTGTTGGCCTGGCGCTTGGCACGAGCGGAAAGATCGTTCACTTGGCTAGGAGTGAGGAGAATATCGCCCTATGATGCCCCCTGGGTTACGGTAGACTAACCTATTATTACCTGGTAAAGGTAGTCCGACAGATTCTCGTTGATTTCAGGGATCGTGGCGCTCTTCTCAAGCGGCTCATCGACAGATTCGGTCTCTGGGTTGACCTAAACACCGAATTACCGTACTCTGTTACCGTAGTCCATCGCTCACCTGCTCTCCAAGCTCGGCGGTGACCTCATCAGCCCGTTGATTACGGTAGTCGTTCAGTTTCTCGCGCACATATTCGAGTTCAGCGATTCTGTCGCTGTCGCTCTCCGGAAGGAGACCTCCGACGCCCTGAAGGATTACTGAAGCCTGGAGAGCAGTAGGGTAAAGGTTACCGTGTCGGTCTGCGCGTTGCCAAAGCCAACGAAGCAAAAGAAGACGAAGAATGCGGCTGTCCACCACATCGCTGCTGCTCTGTCGGTGCTGTCGTGTTGCTGCGCTTATATCGAAGCCGCTTTGTCATCTTTATGCTAATTTTAGGCCATTTTGAGACCGGCGAAATGGGATTTGCGCACAGGTGTTCGGATTCGCGAGCGATAATTTGCGATTTTATGGGATTTAGATCGTTTTCATTTTATTTTTCAAGATTTCAAGATCAAGAACAAAATTGGAAATTTATCGAACTCCTCTCGCTCGCTCGACTGACTCTCGCAGCGATTTGCGGTCGTGCGCTGTGCCTTGCAATCTGAATTGCTGATTGCGAATTCGTGCTCGGTTGCTGTCGCAGGAGAGTTCACGTATGGGATGATTGATTGCGTTAAATTTAATAAATTGCCTGCGGTTCGTGAAATTACAAGCCGCTTGTGATTTTGTCGTGTTTCTCCTTGATGCAACTTGTCGTTCTCCCACTTGTCACTGTGCGCGCTTGCTGACTCTCAACGCGTTCAATTAATTGAGAGTTTCCGTTTGGTCAAATCCGTCTTTTGTTTTTCGTATTGGTTGTTTCATTTGCTCGTTGCACGATCGCCGGACGCGTTTGCTTGCCGTCACGACAATCACTAAATTGACGAATTTGCAGAAAAGCTCCTGATGGTCATCGCTGTTTCCGGAAAGTTGACGATCCTGCGAGAAGGTCTCCTCGCTGCAAGAGGAAAGACAAATTCAGTTGAAGGTAGGAGAAATCGCTCCTAATTCCCATTATTGTGCTCTTTCAGGCGTGATCCATCGTTGTACGACTGCGGAGCTTCACTGTTACCAGAGATTAGACCCCAAGTATGCAGCCAACCCCGAACAGAAGCCAGAGAACGAGAAAGAAGCGACTGAAGCGAGCGTGGAGAGCGAACTTGCAGAATTGAGGAAAGAATCGGCGGAAATGCGACTAAAGGTGAGATTTATGCGCTGTGGAAGGCGGTTGATTTGTGGCTTTCAGTGGAATTACGAGCGATTGTTATCAGAAAATGACGCGAAAATGATCCAGGTCGAGATGCTCTCGTTGAAGAAGGATATAGCGCAGATGAAGAAGGAATTAGTGAGTCTCCGCATGTCGTTGCTGGGCCTGTTTACGCTTGCTTTCAGGTCACGCTAGGGAAACCGAATCGCGTAGTGAGCAGCTGCCCTCCGCCGCCGCTGCCGCCACCTCCTCCGCCCGCCAGCTTCCTGCGCCCAAAGCCGAAGCAACTTGAAATCAAGCGAAATGCACGGAAATCAGAAGAAATCCTCGGGAATCCGGCCGTCAAGAAGATCGACATGAGCGATGTGCTCAAGAATATTGGGAACGTCACGCTACGCAAAACTCACAAGTAGGCAGTCCACTGTGCTCCGTTCTAGTTACCTTAATCTTAATACAGATCACCCGGAGGAACACCAATGCGTCGCGCGTCCGTCCAGAGTGAGCCCCCGAACACCGAGAAGCTGATGAGGGATCGTGTTAAGCTCAGATTGTCGAGGACGAAGCTCAAGATGCCAACAAAGTCCGCCGGCGACTCGTCTTCCTGATTCGCCGTTTTTCGACAATTAACCCAGCGATGCATTTATTATTTCTTGACTGTTTATAATGAAGAATAGTTGCCGAGTAGGTTGTATTCGAGTCTGCCCCTGTGTGTGATAAAGCGCGTAGAGGAAGCTAGTGTTCTGGCACCTGTGTCACCGACTCGTTCGTTGCTACTCCGGTAAAACACGATTAATTCAATCTATTTCGGTCATGTGTCGGTCAAATTGAAATCACGCATCAACATTTATAGCCAGATATGTACATACAACAAGAAGAACAACAATTCCGTAAACATTGAATATCGATTCCATTCTTGCGTCGAGGTCATTTAACGTAGGTGATGTAGTAGAATACTGAAACAAGGCTTTCTTTCTCTCTCTCTTAGCTCACTCATAACGACTCACCAAGGAAACATCCAAAGAACGATGGAAACGTGAATCTCGAAATCAGATCAACGCGCTTTGAGACCTCGGCCGTCTGTCCCAACCACTTGTTCAATGTTACGATCCGCCACCACGGCTTCTTGCGGTACAAGCTCATGTCCAGTCGCATCGATGGACGACCGTTGTTGTTCATCCCAGCAGAAGGCTGCGCGCCTGGCGGACAGAGGCAGTCTTGGAAGCCGAGCTGCAATTTCAGCCTATTAGAGCTCACAGTCGACTTGTCTATACCTTTCTTTTGCTCTTCTCTTTCCTCAGAAACTCCTGCCTGCCGTGGTAATTCACGAGCGCGTATTCGAGAAGAGCGCCGAAGATGAAAGCCAAACAGACGCCGATCCACACATCGACCGCTTTGATGTAGGAGACCGGTGGGAGCTTCGAGTTGATACCGGACGCCTGCGTGGTCATGGTGAGCAGAGTGGTGACTCCAAGAGAGACACGCGCCGGTACAGCGTCTTTATCAAGCCAGAAACTGACCCAACTGACGACCACAAGCATAATGCAGGGGATGTAGAGTTGGATCAGGTAGTAACTGGAATTGGGTGCAATTACAGATCGTTTTGAAATTTGATGCAAATTAATGTTATCGTTGCTCTGTACAACAGGCTACACAGGAGAGCGCAGCTCGTATTTAAGAGTGATTAATCAAAAAACGCGCTGTTCCAGTAAGGGCATGATGTAATTTTCGAAAGGTGGCATCTTGAGAATCACGTTTTAAACCCTTCAAGATCATTTCTCATCTTATTTCTCACGAAAACGACGGATCTGAGCATTTCGCCACACTGTTTCAATGTGCGTAGTTCTTCGTCCCAAGCTACTCATTCCGTAATGTTTTGACTATTCGTCTAGTTACTCATTTAGGGCGTTTTGAAGTCCATTTAAAGTTCAATGACGTCATTTGCCCTCCTCAAACGTGCACTTTAATTGTTCTTTCATCGGACGCAAGTCTCAAATTTCAGACTTTACTGCACTTTGCGGAAATTTGACACCCAAAGCGCAACTTTTAGCGCTGCTCCACTCGCTCGCTCCTTCCGTAATCGAGCAAATAAACGTGACACTAACCTGTACTCCCTCCTGAGCAGCAGTTTCACCCGCGCACAGCTGTATTCGCCTAAAACACGACTCGATCGGATAAAATTTTATTTACACCGCTGTTAAGGCCACAATATTGTATTCTGTTCCTCTCTCTCTCTCTCTGTATTCAACTGTACTGTAGGGGATGAGCGAAGAGAGCTATTTTTGAGACTGAAGGGAGGAAAAGCCATGCGAAGCAAACTCTCGTCATCCCCGGAGGGCACTCGGACGCCGCGCGCTCATCTCACATCAAATACACCGCCCAATAGAGCACTGAAAATAGGCGAAAATTGGCACTCGGGTTAGCGAAGCGAGGGTCGCGTACCGTTAAAGCACGCGTATCCAATGGGGAAGACCTGAAACGAGGAAAGCAAAGCGGTCACACGTCACACCGAACACGCGAGAAATACCAGTCGAGAGACGACGTCGATCCGCTTTGAACGCTCCTTGTAGCGTCGTACGAACATTCGAAAGCAACACGAACTGCGCGGTTGTTGCGCGACGATGAGCGGCTGGTAGCCGCGGTTCTGCTGCTCGCCCATGCCGCCTCCGCTTGGCTGATAGGCAGCAGCGCCGAGGTTCGCGTTGTGTTTGGTAAGCTGAAGATGCGATTGTTTGGGTTAGGGTGAAGCGCGTGCAGAGTGCAGACTTTGGAACGCTCAAACAACGAGGTTTGAATTGGCTCGAATTTTGCACAATTTTCACGACTCAATGGCATAAATTAGTGACATTTAGATGACCTTTGATGACTTAGATGATTTAGTGACTCTCCCGAGTTAACCCCGATCTGGTAGAGCTTGGGATTTGGAATTTTTGGGTTCTTCAAACTTGTTTCAGTGTAAAAGGCTTAGCTTGGGCTAATGCACAACGTCTAAAACATGTAAAGCCTAGTTTTCAATAGTTTTTTGCCCTAGTTCAAGCCAAGGCATAGCAAAATCACATTTTTTCAGGCGCAAAAAGCACAATATTATTGGTTTTTACTATTTCTGAGGCATTTATGACTGCGCAAAGGCAGTTCGAGCACGGTCAATCATCAGAATCTCACAAAAATCAGCCGGTGCAGACAATTGGGGCTTGAACCTTCCAACAACCAGTCTGGAGTCGTCCTACAGTAGTCAGGCACCGTGAAAACGTTAACGAAAATTAAATTGAAATTTCAAGTTGATGGAAGTCTATCGGCGAGTGCCATCGGTGCATACCAAAACGTGCCAAAAGTGCTTTCAAAGTCTCAAAAATACCATTCTCTGATTGGAGGTCATGTCCTTCCGCGCTGCGTAGTTGACAAGCGCAAATTCAAGAAGCGCACCGAAAATGAACGCCAAACAAACGCCAATCCACACGTCAATCGCCTGAAGCACACACACACTCATCAAAACGCTCTGTCTCCGGTCACAAGGTGCGCACCTTTGTGTAGGACACCGGCGGCAGTTTTGCGTTGATGCCCGAACTCTGCGTTGTCATTGTCAGCAGCGTTGTCACTCCTGCAATTAGACCACACACACTTCGCCATTGATGCGAACTGAGGACAGAGAGCTCACCAAGCGTTACACGCGCCGGCACAGAATCCTTGTCGAGCCAGAAACTCACCCACGAGACGATGACGAGCATGAAGCTGGGAATGTACAGCTGCAGAGGAGAGAAAAGGGCGCGGATTAGGAGAAGCGAGAAACGCACAGCAGAGCAAACACACCTGAAGGAGATAGTAGCTGAACTCGCGTCGCAGGATCATCTTTGTGCGTAGACACGAGTATTCGCCTGAAATGGAGAAAAGAAGCCACACTCAGTCAGCGTCATGCAAATCGCACTGCACACCAACCACTGCACCGCACTCTGCGAGCAGCTCAATCTCGGGTGAAAGGATACGGTAGAGATGAAGAGGAGAGGACCCAACCCGAAGTGTACAGAAAAAAGAGATGCTGCCTCTACAGTAGTTTCCACGTACCTGTGTTCGTTTTGCTCGTACAGTAGTCGGTGAGGACGTCCTGCAACTCGAAGGAGGGAAGACTCTGGCGCAGTCCCTCTTTCTGCTGAATCGGATTCTGCACCTTCCATTCATATTTGATATCGTCGGTGGTGTACGCGTCTGAATGATGGAGTGAGCGAGTGAGAGTGAGAGAGAGGTGAACGATTGAGTGCCGCCGCCTGGGACGACCACTTACAGCTGGCGAGATCGATGAGACAAGTTTGACGGTCGAGGGGATAATATTCAAGTGACATTGGACATGAAAGCACGAGAGAGAGACTGAAAGTCATTGCGTTAGAGTTGAAATGTAGTCGAGTTTACGGGTCCAAGCTGCCAATGCGTTGCCAAAAAGCCAAAAAAGCCAAAAAGGAACAAAATTTTCTCTGCTACATTTGAAAATGAAATTTTCCGTTTATCCCAGTTTGGGGCAGTTATAAACCCAGCCGGATGCGGGCCCAGTTATCCAAGTTAAAAAATCATTTGAATTAACGGCGCCGCCTAATACAAGGCATCTGGTACTTGGCATCTGGCTGGCTGTCTACGAAACATGGTAAGCCAAAAATCAAACTAAAAGTCAAATGCACCCAGCTCGGTCTAGCGGCGGCCTAAGCATTAAATATTGCTCTACAATGCTCTTTCATGAATTTCAGGCGTCTCTCAATGTTTCAGACTAACAATTCCGTAACTCTGAGTTTGCTGTGCTCCCAATTGCTTTATCACATGAGCGACTAGCGACTCGTTGCCGAACAGAATTGAAATTGGCATTTGGAGCGTCAAAATCAGGGCGTTTTAGGGTAGAGCACGTTTGTTTCTGTCCCCTTTCACGCTAATTCTGGTTTCTAAATCATCAAGTCGGTCCAATGAAATGAAAAAAAAAATGTTCATTTAGGCAAATGGAAGCCTAAAAAGCAGCCACGATTTCGCCATATTACAGTAATGAGCTGATTTTCGCATAAAAAAACAACAACCTACCGTACACTGTACAAAATTTGCCCGTTTTGATGAATGCGAATGAGCACATTTGGTTTGTCGATGAGATGCCGTCGCGCTTCTCTAAAAATTCCCATTTTCACAATTCGCTCAATTCGCTAAACTCACTTTTCATTCTGGAAGAACGTGTCCGGCATCCAAATATGCTGCGCGAGGTCGGTGTGTTCGCTGGTGGCGAGCACTACAAACGGAGGCACCTGAGTGTTCTCGTCGGCGAAGCGTTCGTACGCCAACCGCGCATCGCGCCATTCTTCGCGAAAAGTGAACTGAGCAGAGTATTCCATGTTGACGTCGTCGATTTTGGAAATTGAACGGAGGTAGATGTTGACCGATACGTGTACAGGTCCACCCGTGTCTGCAATTGAGACATTTTGTGATTTTAAATGTTTAAAGATGTTTTTTTTTCCAAATTTTAGGAAATTGACGACAGATACTAGCAATGTTTAGTATGTAACGCCTGCTATATACCCCACACGAACACCCACCCTAGTGGTGCTCAAATAGCAGAGAGGCAGTGCTTCAGACTGCCAAGCGGTGGCCGGAAGTTTGAATCCCTTTAGAAGCAACTTTTTTCAAAACTGTTTTGGAATCAAAGACAATGGAACGCGTGACGTTGACAAGGTATAGAAAGTAGCTCTGAAGCTCTGCCTCTATTCAGCCGTCAAATGCATGAGGCTCAAATCTTTGTTAGAAGAGCGAATATTTTGGAGATTCATTAACTATGCTATATGTGTAGCCTACATGTGTGCCAAATTTGGTCCCGATCGGATGGGGACATGCACCCACCATCTCCTAGTTAGGTAACTCAAAAAATGGCTTCAAATGGATCGCCATCGAAATCTGAACATGGACAAGCTATGCCTACGCTTACCCTCGTAAGCGTAGGCATAGCTTACCCTCAGTGCTTCAGACTGCCAAGCCAAGCAACTTTTTTGAGCTTACTTTTGTTAGCTTATTAGCGATAAGCATGAAGCGCTCATATATTATATTTGTGTCACCCATTTTGTCTGTCTTGGCGTACGATGGCGATTTTTCAAAGCCATTTCTTGAGTTGCCGGCGTGCCGCTAATCCAATTTTCTGGGCACATTTTAATTAATCAATTTTTAATTTGAATTGATTTAAAATTTTTCAAATGTGATAATTAATTTTAAAATCAGATTTATAAAAAAAAATTTTTTTCTCATTTTCACTCCTTTTGTTTTGATGCCTGCATTGCTAGCCTTTCTTCCAGCTAGACAGCGCTCTACGCTTGCAATCCTTGAAGTTTTTTCACTTTACAAATGACGTCAACGTCTAGGCGCTCTCATAAATCCCGCAAAACCCTCAAACGATAACTCCGAACACCTTATGACAGGAATTCATCTCCGTCGTGTTGCCTTTGTCCACCAACTGTCGCACGTCATTTGTCGTCCGTCGTTTTCTTCAGATCCAGATCAATTCACTTCCCTCAATCGCTTCCAACCACAGAAAGCACTGCCCGCTCGCCTATACAAAGGGCAAAAAGGAAGACCGTGATTGGCTTCACTAAGTTGCCGCCTTGTCCAAAAAAGCTTATTTGATCATCGGTTGTTGTTTTTGTCCGTGTGTGAAAAGCAAAGTTTAGTGGCTTTGTTTAGCGATGCACACAATATAGGATGAGTGGGAAGAGGCGTGAGAAAAGATTAAAGATCTTTTTGAACCATTTCGCTCTAATGAATGCGAGAGTTTTGAGGATTTTCAAGGCGGAAAACAGAAAACAAAGTGAAGTGGTTGGGGCCACTTGAATTGAGCGATTAGCAGCGGCAATCGCACATTGTAAAAACAGCAATTTATCTACGTAACACTTAAGATGTTCCCAATTTTTGCTCAATTCGCTTTTTGAGTAATAAAAGATCTTTCAAAGAGAAAAATGAACATTCGGCTGTTGCGACCTCGATATCTCTGGTCTTGGAGCGATTGACTGCGATTTAATGTCCAAGAAACGGCCGAATTTTGACTTCCAGTTGCCAAATGAGGCTAAAAATTCAATAATTTATTTTTGAAAAAAAAACCTTTTTTTTTTTAATTTTTTTATAACAAAATTGGAGAAAAGTGGATCGCCGTTTGGGTCCGACCAAATGTTGCATCTTGCACCAAACCAGACAAATCTTGCACTAAAAATACTAAAGCCGAAGGCAGCTGGCCTTGCCTGAAGCCTAGCGCGCAGCCTAAGCTTATTTTTGGTAATTTATGTAACGCTCTAAGAAGCGGGTATATTTCTGTTAATTACATTCAGTTTGTGGTTGTAATTGTTCGTTCCATGTTGAATTTTTTCACACATCGCTAATCCCCTGTTTTCTATAATTCCCTCAACTATATCGCCTCTCTCTCTGCTCTCAAAATAGCCCTCAGAAGGACCTCTCCTGTTCGCTTCCCCCTTTTGACCGAAATTCACTTTTCTTCTTCTCTCCCCCCCCCTCTCTCTAACCACATTTAGCGCTTTTTCCGCGCGTGCGCGCGACAAAGAAAGACGGAAACCGCAGAGGATAAGTGCTCGAATCGGGTAATCGAATCACCAATTCGCGCGCGTCTTCGAGCGACGTCATCGTCGGTTTCCTTTCTTTTCTAGCCGGTCCTTAAGCGGCGCTTTATCGTCTCCTCGTCTTTCGGCTCGAGTGGATCGATGCGCCGCGTAGAACGCAAAAACATTCATTCAAAATCAATACAAATAATTAAATATTAATAATTTAGCGATTTGTGCGTCGAGAAAGCACCGCTTTTCTCGCTCTCATCAATTAGAAAAGCGAGCGCGCGGAGCGAGCGCAATTTACGAGCCTATAGGGGACGTGCATTTTGCATAATTTCAGCGTTGATTCCGTCGACTTTGATGATGCAAATTGCAGGAAGTGAGTGGCGCAACACTTGTAAACGCAGAGTGCCACGGCCGCCGCCGCGATGATAGCAAAGTGTAGTAAAGCGGTGAAAGATGACCGCCGTTTCGAATGTTGCAATAACATTGCGGAAATCGATTGTTGGAGTAACGGATTATGTGTGGCGCACGCAAAGATCAAGGTGGGGAGAGAGGAGAGAGGGAGAGACGGCAACGTGACTAGTGAAATACTTGAACTGTAGATCAGAATGGAGGATCAGCGTTTAGCGTCAACTTTGAGCTAATTAGTAAAGTCAAAAAGTCACCTTAGGGTCAAATTATTAAATGTCATTTGGCTAGAAATTAGAGATGGTAATTTTTAGAACATGTTGGGGGTGCACGCTAGATTTTGAGAGCAAATTTCTAAATTTACCTATTTAGGGGCATATAGTTCTGTAAAACATACAATTTCAAGTAGACCTGCGCAATAAACGCCTTCAAACGTTGTTGTCACTGATACTAAGCTCAAATGGCTCAATTAGCTCAAACAACGCTCATAGAAGGCCGTTTTGGTGTTGCATGGTCTGCCCTTTACGACCGATTAGCATGTGTTCATCAAAACAATTAACGCTGCTGTAGTACAATTGTAACGTCGTTCGCCGAATTCTCAATGAGCGAGTCCACAAGCGCCATCCCTTGTTTGGTGTTCTCGCTCTCAACAACAAGGTAGAATTTTTCGGTCGACTGAGAACTGCATAAATCAACCAAAAACGGCGCAAAAACATTGTCCAGGAAGTGGACGCAATCGATTTTCAAGCACAGTGTCCTTTGTAGCTTATCAGAGGCCGATTGCCGTCAGAAATCAAATCAAATCAGCCTACCTGGCCATGAGTCGTTGGTCCCGCGTGGCCTCACGCGCCAATCGTACTCCTTGAGCACTCGTTGGATGATGTCCTGCTCCTTGAGCTTCTTCTTCGCGCCAACGCTCGTTGTGAGCAACACGGTCAGCACAAACCAGAGAAGCATTTCTCGTCGGATTGGGGGGATCCTAGGACGAAGGCGGACGACGCATCGCTCCACACACAACAGTGGCGGTGAGGACAACGAAGACGACGAATTCGGGGGCTGTGTGGCGGCAAACAGCGCTGTAAACGAGCGATAAACTCACGTGCGACGATTAGATTTTGGAGCCGAAAATATTCGCGCAACAAAAACAACGCCGCGCTTTGAGTTTGACGGATGGTAAATTGACTTGAAATGAAAGACGGCGGCGGCGGAAAAAAGACGTCGCGGGAGGAAGTAATAGATCAGATTAGTGGCTACATGCGGCAACGGTTGAACTTTTTAAAAATTAGGCCTACATTTTCATTTTTTTTTACTTTTATCAATTTTTTTGTCGATATTCCCAGTGTCTCAAGTTAGTTT
>MQUG01001478.1:0-20144 GCA_007213375.1 Steinernema feltiae | reverse complement strand
AACGCAGGAAAATTTAAACGACAACGTCCTCTTGCAGGAGAATAAAATGACGGTTCCTGTCACAGTAAATGTTTACAACATTTACGAAGCTCACAAGGAAAGAAAGGAGCGCAGGAAGGCCGCGAGGAAGGCTACTAAGGCAAAGAAAAGAACCGAACATTCGGAACTCTCCGAAGAGTTTGATGAAGAGTCCAACTCATCAGAAGAGTACGCAGACTGATGCGTCCTCGCATATTGTTGTTCTAGGTTACTGGTTGTTATTGTTTTGTGTTTCAATAAAGTTTATTAAGCTATGATTTTTTGTATTTTTGGGTATTTCCGGTATTTTGGGTATTTGGGTATTTGAATATTTCCGGGTCGGTTAAAATAATTCCGGGTCGGTCAAAGTCGCATGGGTCGGTTAAACTACAACAGAGCCAAGAAATGCACAAAAATTGGAATTGAATTCAATTGGATAATGATTAATTCGAAGCGTTTATTTGATTGAGACTTTGTTGCTGGATTTTGCAGCAAAAAGCATACAGTAGTAGTGTGAAACAGGATCCCAAAAATTAAATAGAAATTTTTGCAATTTTTGCAGTGAGGCTAAATTAGTTTGATAGTAAACCGGAAAATCCAACGTGCGCTTGTACGTGCGCTTTTTTCAGTGAAAGTGTTCAGAAAAAGGCGTTGGCAAATAATCCAAAACGGCAGCAAAAGAACTGACATGAGTCAAATTAATTGAAATGAATTAAAAAAGTCTAGTTAAGATGAGTAAATCATGAATTGATCAGATCAGCAGCAAAAAGAAGAGAACCGCTTATTTCGCTTAAATCTTATTTTCACTTAATAATTCGACATAAGAACGCTTAATTCTGTGCATTCGAATAAATGCACAAAAGCGTTCTTTTGATTTGGTTGCGTTGCTCCATTTTGGTACGCCCGCACTCCAAAAAATGTTTTTGTAAAATTGTTGCTGTGAGGCTAAAATAGTTTGAATGTGAACCCATTTTAAAAGGTTGAGTTTTGCAAAATTCAATGTGTCGTGCAAAGAAGTGAGACGATCAAATTGTTCAAAAATAAATAAACGTGAAGAAATAAAAAATTGATTAAAATTAATCTTGATTAATGTGGAGCTTTAATGTTTATGTTTAATATCCATAAGCGTTCAATCGACTGAATGTCGAATGGATTTTGGTGTCAATTGGCGCAAAATGGTCCACTCCAAAAAGTGATTTTCGTGATTTTGTTACTGTGCGGCTAAATTATGTTACGTAAACCTTAAAAAGCGATTCATGCGTCATTTTAAAAGATTGAGTTGGAACAAAAATTTATACGCTTTTACGCTAAATTGTAACATGCAAAGAAGAGGTCGATAATTCAAAAAAAAAAATCAATTTAACAAATAAAAAATTTGAATAAAATATTACGAAAAGTCGGATTTGCTTTCGAACAAAATTAATTACAGGAATTGTTAAAGATATTGATTTGCAAAAAATGATTGCAAACTTAAAAATATGGATAATGAGCTGATGTCTTTGTTTTTGCATTTTGGTGTAAAAACGTTTTTTAGATTTTTAGATTACATTTGGAATTTATTAATTATGGGCAAATGCACAAAATGATTTAAAAATATTTTGATTGATTTGAAGCGTTCTTTTGAATTGGTTGCGTTGCTCCATTTTGGCAAAAGTACGCCCGCACTCCAAAATTGTTTTAAAATGTTTTTGTAAAATTGTTGCTGTGAGGCTAAAATAGTTTGAATGTGAACCCATTTTAAAAGGTTCAGTTTTTGCAAAATTCAATGTGTCGTGCAAAGGAGTGAGACGATCAAATTGGTCAAAAATAAATAAATGTGAAGAAATAAAAAATTGATTAAAATTAATCTTCGGGCTTACTTGGCAGCAAAAATTCTATTTTTGAATGTTATTGAAGATTTGATTACGCCACATAACAAAAATGCTTTTCTGTTTTTAAAAAAATTCACTATTTTTTATTTCAATGATCCCATGCAAAAATACTACAAAATGCCTGTTCATTTTAGGAATTCGAAGATTTGAAGCCAAAATAAAAAAAGACATGTCTTTGCAGCCCTTTTGCAACAATGCCCTTTTCTGTACCAAAAAAGATACACAAGCACGTGCAATCGACAAAAAATAAAATAATATTAGGATAATAATAATGGATAATAAGATTTCCCGTCACAAAAAACAACAAAAAGCTTAAAACGGTACTCTCTAAAAATTGGACAGTTAATACGTATAAAAATATCGAATAAAAATATTACTAAAAGTCGGATTAGGTTTTTTAAATAATTTGGGAATTAATTACGAATGCAAAAGAATGATTGGCATTCAAAAATCCGAAGCGCTGATTTGACTGAATGTCTTTGTTGTTGCATTTTGGTGTATAAACGTTATTTAAAAGGTTTTTAGATTACATTTGGAATTTAATAATTACGGGTTTAAATAGTTATTCGGACAACAACTTGGCAGCAAAAATTCTATTTTTCTGTCTTTTCTGCCTTTTCTGTTTTTAAAAAATTACTTTATTTTTTACTTACTATATTACTTGAAATGCAAAAAGCTTTTTGCGTCAATGATCCTGTGCAAAAAAATGCTCCAAAATGAATGTTCATTTTAGGGATTCAAAAATTTGAAGCTGAGTGAGATCGACAAAAATGATTGCCTTGAAAATATTTGGATAATAATTCGAAATTAATCCGAATATTTGCCTGGAAGTGCCTAAATTTCCTAGATTGCCTAAAAGTTGTTGTTGTTTTTTGGAGTGAAAAAACAACAAAAAGCTTAAAACAGTACTCTCTAAAAATTGGACATTGGCAATTACGGGGTTAAAAGTAAATCTGTTTATACTTACTCAGTTACTAAAAAATAAAATGCAAGTCGTGAGAACAACTACCAAAAAATATCTAAAAAAAACTTTTTTTTTAATTTTGAGGCTTTGAAGCTTTGATTAAATCAAAAGCTTTCACTAAAAGCCTGCAGGTCATGCCACTAAAAATGCTTTTTACCTGAATATTAAGAGTAACTGAAAATGACAAAAATTCCCTTACCTTTTATCTCCTTTCTCAGGAAATCTCAACGCTGTTTGATAGACCGGCTCAACTGTGAGGTAGTAACCGAGGAATTCTCGAAAAATGTAGATCTGTAAAGCAATTCGTTAACCAAAGAATGAAAAAGTGCCATTTCGTACCTTTTCCTTCTCTGAAAACGACTTGAACGGGAAGAAATGCTCGTTCAGCATGTCGACCAGCAGGGTGAGCTCCACACGTACGCTTGCAAGGGAAATGTCGTTGTTTCCGGGTACCATACCCTGATTATCTGTGCGTATAAATTCATAAAATGCATTTTAAAAGCTTACGACTATATCCGGATCGTAGAGCTTCACAGGATGTTTGTTCCCAAAAACGTTTGTCGACCGGTGCAACGTCCTCCGTCGCGCTGTCAGGCTATCGTAACCTTTGACCATTAGGTCGATAAACGGCGTCACAGGGGGTGGAAATGACGAAGAGATCTAGACCACAAAATTTGCTCGAAACTCTGGATTCAATTACCACTGAGATGTCAGTCGCCGAGGGTGATTTCGGGAGTCGCGGGACCATTCCAGCGAGGCTGAGGTCAATCGGTTCACTTTCGCTGTTCGAGGAGCGCGACGTCGATGGTTCGTCGGGTTTTAAGATGTTTATGAGATGAGGAGGGTCCTTGGTGCATTCTGAAAACCAACATGCTGACCAGGAAGAGACAGATTGAACAAAAAAGCAAAAACAGGGCAAAACCAGTTAATTTAAAATTAAAATTAAAAATTAATGTAAATCATAAGTTTTTAACCTTATTAAATTAAATTAAATAAAACAATAAATAAAGAAATAAATAAAGAAAAATAAATAAATAAATCAAGTTTAACCTTTCAAAGTTAGTATTCACAACTCAGAAACGGTATGCCTTGATAACCCAGCTTCTGTGACTTCAAAAATTGTTCGTTCATAAATATTTTAAATATTTTCATATTTTTAATTTTTCAATTGAATTTACATTGATATTCAAACAATTAAAATTGGTCAACTACTTTCAGATTTTTGCTGCTGTTTTGCAAAAAAAAAAAAATTAATTATGATATTTCTTTAAATAAATATTCAAAATTGAATTTTAGTTTGACGAAGCCGCGCGAACAAAAAAGAGTGCGTGACGGAGTCAAAGTGCAGACCAATTGATGATTTAGGTTTTGTTGCAACATCCGTTTTCGCTTTATAATACATAGAAGAGAATCGCTGCTAACCCGGAAGCAAAAAAATTTAAATAATTTTGGACAACGACCAAGACAAAAAACAGTATATGTAAAAAATTTGTCAACCTTTGTGTAAACCTCAGCGTTATTTAGAAACACCCAACCATCAAGACCGGGATTATTGAAAATTGAGAAAAATCAAATTACGAAGGACAAAGTTGTCGCTTCACCAAAGGATCCAAACATAAATTTATTTCTCAAGACTTAAGTAAATCTCAAGATGAAATAAATCATCATAGCTTGAAAGAGGAAGACGCAATCCACTAATGCAAACCAAAAGAAACAATTGAATGTTTGCTAGGTGTTTTCGTTCAATAAAAAGTCAAAAATGTCGATTTCCACCAAAACGCAAGTTTAAAATTATTTCGTTTATCGCTTAAAAAATGTTTTAATCAAATTATTAATAAATTATTATTAAGCAATAAATCAAATTAAACTCTGGTCTAAAATTTGTGAAAAAAATACGCATTGAACATACAGTAACGAGCATCCACGATGACGCACCTGACGTGAACATGGAGCATTCCTTCAAAAAACTTTTGCCATAGCTAATTCTTTAATTCTATTAAATAAATCAATAAAATACGGAACAAATAAAATGTACTAATGTGCAAAAAATTTGTATTTTGTTTCAACTTGAAGTTGGTGAATTAACTATACTCTTTAATGTCTAAAAAAATGTTTGTGTTTGAAAAATCAAAAATTCAGAAAAAGTAAATTTAAATTTTTTTATTTTTTTTTAAATTTGTTTGATTGTCAGCAATCTTTGTAATAGGAAATGCGAAGAAAATCTTGAAACCAATATTTTGCTTAGAATTGGAAGAAAAAAAATTAACATTTTTGCGAAAGTAAGTAACTTAATTTTTGCGAGCGGTTAAAACGTTAAACGCTAAAGTTACGAGCGTTGAACGAGGCTATTAACAAAAAAATTTAAAAAAAGTAAAACGAAAAAATCAGAACAAATTTCCAACAAATTGTGAAAATACTGCAACTTTAAACGCAGACGGTCTGGGGCACCAGTTTATTCTTCCCCTAAAATTAATACATAGCATAGAGAGAGTTAAACTGAGACTATTCCTTTCATGACACCTACTGTTAGTCGGTTCATCGCTATTTTCTGTAAAAAATGTTCAAAAATCACAATTTTCAATATTCAAGATTTCCAAATTAAAAACAAAATCTTGAGAAAACTCACTTTTGGTGCTCATTCCAAGTCCGACGCATTTTTTGAATCTACACGATCGACACATATTCCTCGCATCTGAAATTTGCAGATTTTAATTCTCGAATCCGCTTCTCCCACCCTCCTACCGTTTCCTATGTCGCAGTTGCTCTCTCGTTTGCACGCGTATTTGCGCTGTTGCAGGACGCTCCGTCTAAAGAACGCCGCACACGCGCGACAAGCGTAAATCCCAAAATGGAGACCATCGCTCACTTCTCCACAGACTAGACATGTGTACATTAGAGAGCTAAAAAACGTGAATCGATCGGTTAGGACCACACACGAATGAGAAGTATTGTTGGTGGAAATCCAATTACAATCATAAAGACGCGTTCTTTAAATTTTTTATTTAAAAACTGAACTTTGATGGTATTTGGATATTTGATTGGAGACCTGAAATGACTGTAACATGAGCAGTTGAAAAACCGGGTGCCCTTAAGCGCATTCCGTAGCCACAGTGACGGAGGTCGGCGGCTATCATAACCTCATTCACAAACAGTATGGTGCTGGTCGAGGATGAAGTGTAACTTCTGAAACAGCAAATATGTTATGTACTTCAAAATTAAATTTCAAATTTTTAAATAAATTTACAAAAGAATTAAAACCTTACAAGGACTAAGTTCAATGTACAAAAATGAAAAGAATTAAAATAAATTAAATACAGTTATTTCTATTAATATAAATTTAAAAACTTTTAATTGAATTAAATGATAAAAAATTTAAACCAAATTTCACAACTTTTGTACGTTTACTAGCCGTTCAAAAATTTGAATTGTTAAAAAAATCATCTTGAAGATCCTCAAAAATCTCATTTTTGCTCTTCTTTTTTTCAATTTTTCATTTTCATTTCCTGAGAAAATGAACGAAACTGCGTAAGCTCTTCAAAAATAATAGACTAAACTCATGTCAAATAAATGAGAAAAATTGTTGAAAGATTGCTATATAGCACAAAAGCGAAAATTAATTTTTGGAAATTTATACTTCAGTTTGTGAAGAACTCTTCTAGCGGATCAGAACTAAAAACAAACAGATAAATGAGTCTTTTATTCGATACCCAACGAACAAAAATGACTATTTTTTAAAAGTTTTTGCTGACCTGAGCTATTTTTTAAAGCCAAGGCACAGTCATGAAGTGATTAAAAAGTGAAATAAAATTAGAAATACATTAACGCCACTTCCCAAAAAGCCTTTTGTGATTCAATCGTTTAATATGGTATTATATGGTATCAATAAGAAAGTGGCATTGAGTTTATTCGAAGACGAATTTCCCCTCAAGTAATTTCCAGTTTAATTTTTTTTAGAAATCATGCGTGCGCCATTCTTCAAAAATACTCTTGTGCAATTCCCAGTTAACAGGCATCCTACCATCGCAATGTTAACATAGTAGAATACCTACCAGATTAAGTCACTGAAGTAGTTTGATAATTTCAAATCTAAAAGTTTTGGTAAAATACAAATTGTAAAAAAAAGAAAGAAATGATACAGATACAGAAGCAGAAGATACAAAAATATTTTCCAAAAAGATGGAATTAATTATATGACTGCAATGAAAAATTGATCGTTAATGGAGATAAATTGTTTATGGATTCATTTGAACTTAACAAGTGGTATTGAGTTTATTAGAAGACGAAATTTTACTCACGGAATTGCCAGTTTGTTACGTAACGCGAATCTTTTTTAGAAATCTTTCTTGAATTCTCAAAAATAATCTTGTGCAAATAATCCCCAGTTAACAGGCCCTACCATCGTTTGTAAAAAAAAAAGAAATGATACAAAAACCAGAAGCAGATGATACAAAAATATTTACTAAAAAGATGGAATTAATTATATGCCTGCAACGAAAAATTGATCGTTAATGGAGATAATTTTTTTATGGATATATTTGCACTGAAGCCAAAGACCGAAGCAACAAAAATTGTTATTTATTTCAGTTTAAATTTTTAAATTTCTAGTTTTGCTTAAAACGTTCACTATTCACTAAATAAAATTCGCTGCAGTTAAAGTATAAACAATTGGTATTGAGTTTATTAGAAGACGGAATTCCACTAAAAGCATTGCCAGTTTGTTGATTTAGGTAATTTTAGGTATTTTTAATTTAACTAATTTAAAAACTAATTTAAAATTAAGAAATGCTCTATCGAAGCAGAATAATTTCAAAAATTCTCACTTAAAAAGATTAATTATATGCCTGATTTTTTTACGGATTTATTTGTTTAAGTAACAAAAAATTGTAATTTATTTTAGTTTAAATTTTTAAAATTTTCTAATATTGCTTAAAACGTGCAAAACGATTTTTTCTAATGAAATTTTTAAAGCGGTCGGCTGAGATCACACACAAAAGCAAAGTAATTAGTGGAAATCCACTAGAAATTATCAAAACGCGTTCTTTGTACCTATTTATTGTACTGCTGTGTCACAATACCGAAACGACAAAAATTGTAATAAAATTTAACGAACTTTGGCTACTAAAATTACTACAATATCTACTAAAATAACTACTAAAATCAATGAATAATGAGTACAACGATTGCCACCAAAAAAAAGAATTTTAAACTATTTTAGTTTTTTTTATATCTCTATCTTTAAAAAAATTTGTTTCGCTTAATTCAAATCAATAATCAATAGCAGCACAAATTAAACACTAACGGTCGGCTAAGATCACACACAAAAGCAAAGTAATTAGTGGAAATCCACTAGAAATGATCATAACGCGTTCGTTGAACCTATTTATTGTACTACTATATACTGTTTACATTGATTAGAATGCTATGCTATCTTGGATCTTCTTTGTACAGGCCTAAAACGGAAAAACGGATCCATTCATCCAAGACAAAAATAACCTACCGTGATCGCGCTAAACACGCTTTGGATGTATTCAAACCGTTTGCTACAACCTTTCAAGTAGCCAACTACCGTATTCTTCACTTGATCGGTCTGCTGATCTTGATTGGTAGAATACGCACACAGCGCTAAAAGTCCCACGAATTCTTCGATAGAAATTCGCAGATTTGTGAACGGAATCACGATAGTTTGGATTATTTCATGATAGACGAGGAGCAGCGGAAACTGGTTGATGAGATGGAAATGAGAGCCGACGTTAAAGTAGAGTTGATCGGTCAGTGCTATCCTTAAAGCTTCAGCGTCATTTGATAAATTAAAAACTAAAATTTAAAAAATTAAGAAACATTTATATTTTCTGCCGCTTCGTTCCAAAAAAATTTATGTGTTAACATGTGGAAATGTGGAAACATTACGAAATGTAAACGTTTACTAAAATTTTTTAAAATGTTAATGTTAATTTCAAATTTTTTATATTTTTTATTTTATCTTTAATCTTAATTTTATCTTCAGCTTTAATCAGCTTTCAGATTTAATTTCAAATTTCAGCTAAATTTAAGTTTAGAGATTTTCAAACATTATACATTTTCATTATAAATATAAAATTAGTTTCTTTTATCGAGCGATTTGCGGCTTTTAGGGAAATCGTTTAAAAGTGTACTAGGGTTCAGTAGAAGTCGTAGAAAAGAAAATTTCGGAAGAAAAAGGTAATTTCAGAAAGGTCGTTCAAATTGGAATCCATGATAACAAACTGTGAAAAGATAAGTGAGTTTAAAAATACTCACGTTTACTGAATTTAATGCAATCACAGTAATCACAGTTTAATGCAATCACAGTAATCACACTTTCGTCCCGTTCAAAAAAAGTAAAAAATAAAATTTAAAGATAACAGTAACTGTTTGCTAAATTTAAATTTTAAACGATTATTAGGTGTTATTTACAAAAAAAGAGATGAATTGTGATATTTCACCTGTAAAAATTGCCTGAAAAAAGCTAAAATTTTTGTTTAACAAACGGATCCATTCATCTTTTGTTTAACACGGTGTTTAACAACCGTTTACAAGGAAAACAAAAATTCAAATTTATTTCTATTTTGATTTTAAAATGAGTCTACCAGATAAAAATGATTTTTTAAATCATATTTTTGAGCGTTAAAAACCAAGTTTTTACTATTCGGCTCACGCACAAAAATATTTGAAACAATTATTTTTCAATTTCAATTAATAGTAAAAATAAAGCTGATCGGCAAAAAAAATTGGGAACGAAACTCAGTTTTCAAAAGAAACGTGTACTGCTTACTTGTACAACTTTTAAAAAATTAATTCAAAAAAGTTAAAACATGGAATTTCAGCCAAATAATCCACAAATAAGCCAAATAGCCAAAAATGGTAGCAAATTTGAATGTCAAAAATGTCAAAAAGTTCATAAATGTAGACGTTAAAAACAAAAACTCATCAATTCGTTAATTTGTTTATTATTTTGCTGTGTTGATAAACTAGCTGTTTGAGCGTTCAAACCAACTCGAACGAGAAATTGGAAGTAAGAGTCTTGAACAAAAAGATTCAAAAAATATAGTTGTCGGGCATCATTGATTTTTTAAAATACAAATGCCCTAGTTTAAATCTATGCCTACGTATTCACTGAACAGAGAAAGCAAAATAGTAGCCTAACATAGTAATAGTACAAGGCGCTCCCCACAAAAATACAAAAAACTATTTCTTAAATTTTAAATTTAAGTCCAAAATTTGCAAAATTTCAAAACTTTTTCTTTTTCAACTTACAAATCACTTACATTCCCCTCCGTTCATCCGCGAATAACGCCGCCGTTCGAAAAGCCAAATCTGCCACGTAAAACATGACCGCAAACGATTTGTGATTATTCACCTGAAATTTCTCTGAAATCAGTCCGCGCCGATCCCTTTCTTACCTGATTACAGTAATCCATATTTGAGATCCGTGGAAAGTTTTGCATCAATTTGTAATTTGCTTCTCTGTCTGTTTCTATCAGATTCTTCGTGAACTGATCGAGCCAACACAATGGCACCCCTTCCTGTGGCTCCGGTTTGAGCCAACTACGGTAGAGCGGAATATTCTGGTTCATGTAGGGCATTTGTGAGTGCTGTATCCTTCTGTGCACAACGAGTTGTTGATACGCAGTAATGGAGGAGTGTAGCAGGTTCATTTGTGGCTTCATGGGTTCATTGAGTGTAGGAAGACCGTCGAAAAATTCGCCAAGTTCAAAATTTGCGGTTGGATCACGTTTTGGAGGTCTGGGACGGTTTGGAGAAGAAATAAAGACCACTTTCTTTTTGTGGGTTTCATCTAAAAAACGTTAAAAGTGCTTAAATATTTAATTTGTTTATTTCAAAATTAAAATTTAGTATAAAATTAGTAAATTTTCAAACTAAAAAAGGATTATAAAGTTATTAAATTTTTTAATTTTCAATTTGAATACAATGAACTCATCCAACACATAAAAATATGGAACTCCAACATCCGTTCCTTTTTTCTGACTCTTTGTAGCTTTTGTTGGACAAAATGAATATTATTGCCATTTAAAATCACTTTTGGTCAATTTATTACAGGAATTGTTAAAGATATTAATTTGCAAATAAACTTAAAATATGGATAATAATGAATCCAAGCGCTGATGTCTTTGTTGTTGCATTTTGGTGTGAAAACGTTATTTAAAAGGTTTTTAGATTACATTTGGAATTTATTAATTACGGGCTTAAATAGTTACCCGCTATTCGCTATTATTTGGCAGCAAAAATTCTATTTTGTAATGTTATTGAAGATTTGATTACGCCACGAAGTGTACTCCTTATCCCAAAAATGCCTATTTATGTTTTTAAAAAAATACTCTATTTTTTTTACTTATTTTTTACTATATTACTTGAAATGCATGGTCATTGATAATTGCGATTGCATTTATGCTATGGTTACTCGTTTTGCTATAGTTACTCGTGTCATTGTGGTCACTATTCCATAATAGAGCCTTGAAATCTAATGATTTAAAGCTCTATCTGCAAAAAAGGGCTCAAGGGCTGACTGAAATGAGCAGCTTTCTAACAAAACACCTCAGATAGTACAATTATAGTATAGTATAGTTTTCTTTAAGTACAAAATACTTTATAGCTTTCTAAAAAAACGCTTCTTGAGGCAAAAAAGACATTTTGTTCAAAGTACTTATGAAAGAATGAATAAAAGTAGGACGACAGTACGAGAAAATAGCTTTCAATGACATTTTTTAAATATTAAGATAATCTAAAAGTGTTGTATTGATAAAAGGAAAGCACTAACCTGATTAGTCCAAAACTAGCCAAAAATATAATAAAATTCAACAAAAATTGTTGATTTTTACATTAATTTGCAGACAATTTACAATTTGCTGCGTAGAGAGTTTGCGGATACAATCAGTTCTCTGTAAATTGCATTGACAACACTCGATTTGGTTCTGGCAGGATTAAAAACTTTCAATTTACAATCCTAAGTTCGAATTATGTTGTACAAAAATAAAATCCGAAAAAATTTAAATTGTTTATTCATGTAACAATTTATTTACTTTGTTTAACAATAATAATTGAAACATTCATATTCTGCGAGAAAAATGCAGATAACAGATGATTGTTTCTTGGATAATCAAAAATTAAAAAAATGACTTTTACACAAGACCGAAATTCAAAAATAAGCGTACTCTTATACGTTAGCGAAAACAATGATCACAACACGATCAGATTAAAGTAGATGTAGAAGACTTAAGCCTCCAAAAATTCAATTTTTATATTTTTGTAGTATTTGTAGTATTTTTGTAGTTTGTAGTACAGTAAGATATTTCCAAAAACATACTGAATAATCCAACCAGTGTGCTGATGAACACAAAGCGCCAACCTGTTATTCCAAAAAACCTCCGAAAATTAAATAAAATTCTCCAGGCATTGCCGTTAGACTTTTACAGTTACAATTAATTAAGCTATCGGACAGGTTCTCCGTATATTGCATTTACGACACTTAGGGAATACCTACCCAGACTGTCAATGTTGGATAAATGGCACAACAACAAGTGACAAAATTTGCGGAGATGAAGAGGATTATACAAAAAATTTAAAAAATCATTACGACAAAACGTCTTGCAATTGATTACATACCAAAGTTTGTACTGTAATTTTGAATTAGAAAAATTGCTCACCCATTCCAGCAGCTCGACACTTGCCAGCCTGCACGGATGACATTTCTTGGTCATGCGAAAATGGATTTCGCAACGATTCTCACCACTTTTGCATGCAAACGAAGATTTACGGTAAAGAGTGCGACGAAAGAAGGCCGCGCATGAAGCGCAGGAAACGGCGCCAAAATTATTGCCTACAGTAGTCGAAGATTGGCAAATTTGGCAAATTCTGAACTTTCTGCTTTGAACGCTGATCATTATGGCGGTGGTGGTCGTGGAGAGAGGATGATACGGGTGGCACTGGAGAACTAGTTGACCAGTCGCGCTAGTGCGGAGGGTGGTCTAGTGATAGTGTCCGAATCTGGTGCTATCTTGCGTTGTTTGCTCAGTGTCCAGCAAAGACCACAATGTGATCTTAGGATCAAAAATTTGCAATATTTTTGATGGCCAATTTTTCTTCAAAAATGAGCTCGAATTATTACTCGTATTCGGAGAGCCAGCTTAACGAAAGCCCACTGCGCAGAGAGCTACAGCGCAGCTATTTTTAGACTTCCACGTCGCATGTTTGTTCGCTAACTTTGAAATGATAAGGTGATATCAGTTGTTCCCTGCCAGCAGCAGACAGACGGACGATTACTTCTCCCCCGTCTGATCGACAAACAGTAGAATCTGTCCGCTTGATTGAATGAAGGTTTTATCTCAAAGAAGAACTCATTGTTGAACAAAAAAAATAAAATTCTTGAAATCAAAAGCAATAATTAAAAAACGGAACCTTTGGAGTTATGCGTAACAATAATATGAAAACAAGTTGAAACCCTATTTGGTCAGAAAAATAGCGCGGAGACGCAATCGTGGAAGCAGCGAATAAATTAAAATTTTTAACCTAACCAAAACAGAAGAAAACAATGGTCTTACTTGTTATTATTAAATTAAAATGTTTTATTTCAAATATTATTTGAATTTTTATTCATCGGCAAAGGGTTGTTGCTAAAGCTAAGTTGAAGCTAGAAAACCCGAGCCTTTTGTCTCGTCATTCAAAAATAAAAATATATTTGATAGACTGGTTGACAAAAAAAGTTTTATTTTTTAGAATTACTAGGTACCCGTTTGTTATAAAGTTATAACTGTTATAAAGATGTGGCAGATTCATCTTCAGAGAGTTTCATTTTCAATTGTTTTTTAGTTCCTTGAATTGTGGAATTTCGAATAATGTGGAATTTCAATAGACATGATCCGGTTCCTGCAGCCATCTTCAAAACTTTTGTCGTCTCTTTTGTGTTGAGTTTTCTGATCTATCAACAGGCTATCAACAAAAATACAACATGGCCTCTTGCAATCTACTGGAATTTACTCGATGACATTGAAAACTTGCTTTTAAACGAAAATCCAAGCTTAACCATACGGGATACCATAAATGGGCAACGTACACTCACCATCAAAAATGATGTGTTGAAAATGTTGAAAAAATAAAAAATTTTTCTGAAATTTTCTGAAATTGAAATTTAATATTTGTTCGACATGAATGTTTTTGAAGCTGAAGCCAAAAATGAAAATTACTTTGACAAAGGTTTAAAATAACACGAGTTTGTGGCTAATAAATATGTAAAAATTGAACTTAAAAAAAATCTGTGCTCTAGTTTTAAATTTGCAAAGTTGTGAAAAACCTGGAATTAGTTTTGTTAAAGGAAAACGTTGTATTGTAAAATCGAACAGAATCCATAGTTTTAATTAAAATCAGCATTAATTTGCATTTGATTTTCACTTTAAATTGTACATCAAATTGTACATAAAAAAGCTCACACTGCTGCGTAATTGTTCCAACTGTCCGATCTAACTTCAACCAAAAATTGTCTTTTAAGTGAGCGCAGTTTTATTCAAAGAACATTTTCTTGAACAGCAGTTTCCGAAACATTTTGGAAAAAGCACAAAATTTTGTTGGTCGTTGGAAAAAATGGTTGAAATATTCAGCGACGTTATAAATGCTGTTGCGCCTAGCAAATGCTAGCACATAGACAATAGCGCGTTACTACAAACCATAAAAAATGTTTGACTACAACGCCCCAGACCAAAAAACGCCGTTTTGAGGCTCGGGACATTAATGAGTCCTTCGTGTCACATGACACGTAAAGATACAAAAATCAAACAAGCCAAAAGTGGTAAACCACAGGGCCATTAGATGATGACTAGCAGAAGACACAAAAATTCTTTCAATTTGTTTACATGATTTTGTTTTTTTTTTGTTGAAAAAAATGACTTTCTTTTTGCCTGCTTTTTGCGAAAAAAAACACTTTAATTAATGTTTAAATATGAGAAGTAACAACAATCTTTTTAGTAACAACTCTTTTTTTGCACTTTTAATTCGATTTTCACTTCAAATTGTAATTTAAATTGTCTTCTAAGTGCGCACAGAACATTTTCTTGAATGACAGTTTCCAAACAACAAAACTCAAAAAATTCTGAATTGATATGATCATGGTCAACAACAAAAATGAAAAAATGGTTTAAATATTAAGATAGGCTATTAAGATAGGCTATCGCGATGACCGTAACTCATACCTCAAAAAAGAAATTTTAACTACTACACCCCAGACCAGAAAAGGCTGTTTTGTGGCTCTTCTGTGGAAATTACTTGTGGCATAATAAATCACCCGGTCCGTCAATGAGTCCTTCCTGTTACACGACACGACATTGCAAAAACAGCCAGGTCATCTTGGGAATAAACTAATAAATATACAGTAAATTGTACATTGGCCTTTAATTGTATTAAATTAATTGAATTTAATGTTTTGGGTACATGGGTTGTTGTTGAAATTACTAAAAAAAATTTGTTGTTTGAGCCATTGCCAAAAATAAAAAAAAAGAAATGGAGATGTAGAAAAACTTTAGGAGAACATCTTCAATTGAAGAAGAGAAAAATGGTTTTTCAATTTGATTTTAAGAATTAAAAAAATCTCTCAATTGCAAAAATTCAAATTATGAAAATTACATTTTAAATTAGAAAGCTGCACGTAAATTGTATTGCTCCAATTGAACAGCTGCTAGAAAAGTTTTAAAAATAGAGAAGTTTGATTGTACCTCAATTTGGTTCGGTGGTCTTCAAAAACAAACAATTGAAAATTGCAAAAAAATTCAGTTAATTTACTTCAGTTCAAAATTCATTTAAAAAGCGACAGTGAAACACATATCGACGGTAAAAATGCCGGGAAAACTGGCATGCCGACCAAAAATCTAGCACTTGGGCAATATTGCGATATTCTAATATATGCAAAAAGTAATCCACAAAAATTATATCACCACCAGCTTTCTACGCGCCCGAAAACGCCGATTAGGGCAATGGCAATTACAATTATAGCATAATAACTCACCATCAACGGTCCATCAATGAGTCGTTCCTGTCCACACGACGTGTCTATCGATCAGTGTTCATCGAACGCAAACTTGATTTCCCGACTGATTGTATTTTGTAGTAGTCGTGTCGAGCGCACGCGGTCGCCACAACGGAGATACGCAAAGCACCGCGCTGTGCATACCCGTTTGCGCAACCGCGCATTGAAGAAGCGGAGACAACGCCGCGTTGCTTTGTACTATCGAGCGCATTCCCGCACGGCCGTGACCACCTGCGTCTTTCAAAAGACGCCGGCGCCTCTTGTTGCTTGCCTTGTGGTGTGCACATCGATCTACTAGGTATAATGAAGAGGTGTTGTTGACAGCGAGCCGGTAACAGAGAACGTGGATTAATGAAACAAATGCCATTGCTAGGGTTTGAATAGAACGAAATTTCATCAAAATATTTTTCAAATTCAAGAATGTGTGGAATAGATGCGTACAGATCTGTCAGTCTTAATTTTTATATGTTTCAAAATTAATAACTATATTGGCCGAGTACTCAACTAATGAAAGTTGATAAGCAAACTGCGACGTCCGTCCTGCAAAAATTCGGTTTTTATTGTTTTTTATTCAAAAATTTGGTTTCTATTAAGGTTGACTTTAAATATAAAAAATTTCATTATAATCATTTCCAATTTCAAGAATTAATGGAAAATATATGTAAATCTTAATTTTGTATTTAAAATTTAAATAAAATTTTTTTTTTAATATTAGAAAATAAACTGACCAAGAAGTTCTGCAAAAATTGTGTTTCCTAATCCAAAATTTGTTAAATATTTTGTTGATCACCAAGCGTTAAACATTTGCGCTCAGCCCTGTCAAAGAACCAAAAAATTTCTGATACGAATGATTTAATTTCATGACAGCAGTGTTTGTCACTTACAATCAATCGTTGCTTAACGAAAATAGAACAAAACTAACCGTTTTATACTTGCTGCTAAACTTGCCGAATCATGAGTTTCAAAAACCACAAATTTTTAGTAAAAACGAAATTATTAAAAGTTGAACCTAAAATCGAGCTCTTAAAAATAAAAGAGCACTTTTGTCAAATACATGTGTCTTGGCAAGAGGTCAAAAAAACGACCGCTCGATTTGCCGAAATGAATGTTCGTTCCGCTTATTCGCCGCAGACATTTCAGTCCAAAAATCGCTCTTTTTTATTGCAATTTGCCGTGAGTCTGCAAAGAAAGCTGCATAATTCAAAATGTTATCAATGTTATTAATTAAACCGCATAGACTCAAAAGAATGAACGAGTTTATTGTAAATTGTAATATGCACAGAAAAATTATTGTAAATTGAAAACCCGATTTACAAAACAATTGAAACGATAGAAAAGAGCGCAAAAATATGTTAACGCTGTTTGCTATCTGAGGCACATATGCTGACAATCTCACAATTCTCATGACCCTCTTCAGGGTGTTTTTTTCAAAATAAAACACAAAAGCTTAGGAAATGTTTGGAGGTACCAAAATTTGAAATGATATAAATTATCAGTTATCAGTACCAGTTCGACAATCTGCCGACGATGAGTTATATTTAGCCCAATACATTCACAAAAATAATCAAAATGAAATCTGTTAATAATGAAATCTGTTCTAAGAAATCTGTTCCTAAATCTGGTTAGTCAAAGTTTATTTATCTTATCTAAAAAAAAAATCAGAGTTTGTAATAACAGAATCATGCTTAATTGCTTAATTAATGTGCAAGATTAAGAAATGTCGTTTTTTCGAGACACGACACACAGTAGAGTTGGAGAATGTTTGTTTACACAAGACACTCATCAAACACTAGAAAAACAGCAAAAACAGAAAATACAGACACGCGGCATAACATCAGTCAGTATTGCTGTAGATTATTCAGTTTGTCAGAATTTTCAAAAACAAGGAAAGCAACAAATAAAAAATGGTACCCCGCAATCCGGAAAATCTCAAACTACCAAAAACACAATGATCATGGTACCAGCGGCAAATCATAAAAGTACAAAATTCGACGCGAAAATACAACGCACTTCCGCAAACATAAATTACATAAACGCATCAAACAGCTAGTAAAATATCGTCACTTTCGCGACCCTTATCGATTTGTACAAGCGATCAGAGAGCGTGTGAAACGCGGCGGAGCGCGCCCTTCAATCGATGGAAGTCACCGGGGCGTCGGTGGCGATGCTGGCGACAGCACTCGCTCGCCTCCAACATCGAGCAGAAAGGAGCAGCAGCTCTGATTGTTGAAAACGCAAGTTTCCTGTTTTTAGAAGTGGGCGAGCGTACAGCCTAGTTGCGGGAGTCAAAACACCGATCTTGCGCGAGAAGCGAAATAATAAAAAAATATGACCGCATTAATAAAGCCAACTAAAAATGGGACTCGGGGACGATGCTGTCCGATTGCCAAGAGCTGTGACGTGATATCCACACTTTGAAAATAATGAAGCTAATTTTCGATTCACTTACAACGATTTGTGTTCAATTTACATTGCTTGGTGGCCTTAACTAATTGGAAAACTAAATTTAACTAAAATGATCATTATGAAACTGAGAGAGCATTTTTAAATTGTTGAAGCGGCATGCCGCCCGCAGATTATACTTGATGTTAATTCAGTGAAACTAGGTAGTTTGCACCATCTGAAGGAAAAAAACTAATTTGCTTACAATATTTTTTAAAACAAAAAATTAAAATTAACATTTTAATTTCTGGAAATTTAATTATTTAAAAAATTTTTTATTGTATTTTGAGTAATTGTTTACAAAAATTTAATCAATCAACAAGGTTTATCGATTGCAAATCTATTAATGTTGAGCAACAATGAATGATTGCTGATGAAAAATGAGAAAAAATATGTTTATAACATTAAAGAATTATTCAAATATCACACGTTTAAAGCGAAAAACGTGCGTCTTACATAAAAAAATAGTGAAAATCATTGGGATCCCCGCACAAAGGGAACTGCAAAAATTGAACATGAATTTAAATCTTCGGTTGGGAAAACTAAATAACCATTTGCTTGGAAAAAATTGAAATAAATTTTATGATAAGCAAAAATCGAAGAAAAGCGTGGGTGGCAAAAATTATAACTACCCAACTTGAATTTGATTAAATCGACAATTTAGTTCATACAAATTTCCGTATTAAATCATCAGATTTGATCCAAAATATTAAAAATGGATCAAAGCCACCGGGAGTCATCAAGACAAGAAGTCAATTGCAGCACTTTTATGGTTATCAATCAATGTACAAAATATTTTAAAACATCCTATTTTAATAATTTTTTGTGAACTTATGCTAAAATAACTTGTTTGCAGCAGAAATCAACAGATCGGATTCATCCATTAAAGCGACAGCGATTAATTAAGAAAATCGAGTCACAGCTAATTTCCAAATTTAAATATTTTGTTGAAAAAAATTTCAAAAAATAGATAACGGATAAGTCAGCGGACAAACAAACATCGTAATTCTTGTATAAGGCAAGGGCAGTTTTCAAAAATTGCAAATCGTAACTTGCAAACCAATGCGCAAAAAAGCAAAAATTAACTAAAAACCTATGTTCAAGTTTCAAAATTTGTTGCAGAAGTTGCAATCTTCTTCCAAAAATATCGCAGCAGTTTTATGGCACCCGCAGGATTTAAGGAAAAGTTTGTAGAAAATTGTGCGTTGTTTTTAATTATTCTAATTTGCATCAAAAAATGCAAATATTAAAAAAATTAGAACATTGTGTCGCACCAAGGATTCTTTTAATTAAACTGCTCATCCTCCTCCTGCAAGCACTGTGGCAAATCTAGCAAAAAGCTACAAGTAAAAAATGGTTTAATAGCATTTGCTAACTCATTTCTATTAAAAACTTTTGGATTCATGGATGACAAAATTATTTTCAGAGCGGATTAGTTTTTTTGTTAGATTCTACAATTGGGTCTATGTTCAAACATAATAAATATACAGTATGCCACCCATTCGTAATGTCGACGATCGGCATTCGGCCTTTTAAATTTTAATACCGTTTTTTCAAATGGAAATTCAATTGGACTAATATGAATTAACAAAGAATCTCATTCAGATGAAAATTGACGTAATTGAGGTATTGTTTTCCAAAACGCTATTTGGTAGTTTGCTAAATAATTGGGACGACTTGACTTTTATCAATTTCAAAATTACCAAACCTGGTTTAGCAGCAAAATATACGAATGATTCATTTCTGTGACAGTCAACCGAATGCTTTGGATTTTAAGACGAGGAAATTATTATTTAAAATTGTT
>MQUG01001477.1:0-19649 GCA_007213375.1 Steinernema feltiae | reverse complement strand
CGTAGCGGAGTTGAAGCTGAGCGTGCAGAGCGGCAGAAGAGATTGATAACGGGTAAGGAAACTCAGCTACATAGCGGAGTTGCAGTTGCAACGAATAGAAGCGCAGAAATGAATGAGAAAGAGGCGAACTGAGCTACGTAGCGGAGTTGCAAGTAGTTTAGAAGGAAGTAAGGAATGAATTCAGAAGGGAAGCTAAAGAGAATACGGTGGAAGAATCGCGCTGCAAGACCAACAATAGATTTGAAATGGGAGGGGGTAGAGAAGAGCACAATTTGAGAACTCAGCTACGTAGCGGAGTTGCAGGTGCAGCGAAAACCCCTGAGGTTTAGCAAAGGAACTAAAGGTTTTGAACGGTTCAATAACGGACCAACGAAACTTTAGCAAACAGGGATTGCGCCTTTAGATCAAAAATAGGACTTTAAGACTTGCATCAATAGTTTTTAAGCTTGTTTAAGCTTCCAAGGCACCAAATTGATCATTCAGGGATGAGATTGTTTGAGGAACCAACGCAGAGGTCTTAAGTGGCCAACTTGTTCAATCAGGAAGAAGACTTTAAAATAGGTCATCTGGATTTTGAAGGAATGTGAACTCAGCTACGTAGCTGAGTTGCAGAGATCAATAACGTTAGCAATCAGGGTTTTCGTGCCAGGACATTTAACGTCACGGACAGACAGATTATCGCTTTCGTGAATTGTATATGCAAGGTTCCTGGCGGAGACTTGGACTTTAGACCCAATCACTCTCCACTCACAGCTTCGAGTCATGCAAAGCTACACTTGCAAAGAACAAATCTCTTCCGATCAAAACAACCGAACATCCGTAATGACTTTGGCATTAACTGATTGCTTACTGGCCACAGCAGGTGTGACATTGAGCGTGCGTGTAAGCTTCTGAGCTTCTTAGGGAAAATTTCACGGCTAGTGAGAGCTTAGAGCTGTTGTGACAGTGTATACTGGGGATGGGATAGTTTGGGAATAACAGGGGACCAGACTCAATAGAATTTGACGTTTGAAGGGGTCTGGAAAGCAGCACTTTAACTAAAAGCGGATGGTTTTTAACAAAGATGACGGCTGTAGCACTAGAATCCAAAAAATGAGAATAACTGGCCCTGTTAAGCTCATTTTAAGTGCAAAATCTACAAATTTTTGGTTGGATTTAAAACAAAAGTGTGTACGGTAGCAGATCATCCATAATTCATCCCCACACAACAATCACTTCTCATCTTCTTTAGGAACATTTCACAGCTACTCAGAGCCTAGAGCAGCTGTGACAGTGTACACTGGGGATGGTTTGGAATATCAGAATAACAGGGGATCAGACTCAATAGAATTGGACTTAGACTCAATAGAAAACAGCAATTTTCAATTGAAAAGTTAACTGACAGTAGAACAGTAAGCAGACGGTTTTTGAAAAACCTTAAAGAGCTTAGATTGTTTTGACAGCGTACACTGGGGATAGTTTGGGAATAGCAGGGGAGCAGACTCAATAGAAATTGACGTTTGAAGGGGTCTGGAAAGCGGCAATTTTCAATTTAAATAAGGAAAGGAGCCTAGCTTTAACGTAAGAGCGAATGGTTTTTAACAAAGATGACGGTTGTACACTAACCGGCTCTGTTAAGCTGCTTTTAAATACAAAAGCTACAAATTTGAGTATGAATTTGAAACGAAAGTGTGTACGGTAGCAGATCATCCATAGTTCGTCCCCAAACAACAATCACTTCTCATCTTCTTAAGGAACATTTCACAGCTACTCAGAGCCTAGAGCAGCTGTGACAGTGTACACTGGGGATGGGATAGTTTGTGAACAGCAGGGGACCAGACTCACCAGAATTTGACGTTAGAAAAGGGTCTGGAAAACAGAAATTTGCAATTAACTGACGGTAGAACAGTAAGCAGACGGTTTTGAGAAACTGAAAGTCACAAATTTAGACTTACAACTTTGAGTCCTGGCTTTGTTAAGCTCTGTTCAAAGCAATTCAAAACAATTTTTGGTTGAATTTAAAACAAAAGTGTACTACGGTAGCAAATCATCCACAATTCGCACCACAAAAACGAACCTCAAAATGGACAAACTCAAATCTTTGGCATCGCAATCGCGTCAGAATACCCGGCGGCGAGTAGGCGAACGGCGACGAGTCGGCAAGACCGAGCTGTACGGAACCCGTGTGAAGTCCACCTCGCGAGATGGACAATGGAATGGTGATGTTATCACTGCGAAACGCTGAAATTCAAATCTGAATTATCGCGCCCCAATCGATAAGCGCGTCTTACTTCTCATCTGATCGGACGACGCATCAGTGATCACAAAAGGTCACAAGAAATCGCCGCCGAGCACACACCACGTACACAAACACGGGCTACCGTAGTCCGGTGACACATTTTCAGGGGAACGAGGCAAGTGACATTTCTCAGCTTTATTGCGGTTCTATGAACATTTCGAGGTCAACTAGCGGTTTATGGAGATCACAAAGTTTTCCGGAGTTGAATTCGAGTTTGTCGGCGGTCGTAAAAGGGAGCGCCGATTACGGTAATTAGCCTCTCCGCTGCTAACCTTAATCGCACTTCACCGCCGCCGCCGCGGGTTTATGGTGTTTTCGTGGTTTCGCGTGCGCGATTTCCATGTCGTCCCAGTTTCGGACGCAAAATTCTCGCCACAAAACACTTGACGATCTCGATAACAACCAATTCGCCCGCGTGATTCCCGATCAACCGAAGGGTGAACACCTGCAATGAGCGCAGAAATGACGCTTTGAGAGGAAGCGCGTCGCATACTCCGTCAGATTTGAGGAATCGTTCACGAATCGCGTTAACAATGAGGATTCTGGCGTACGGTAGTCAGGGGCGACTCTTCGATGGAGATTTTGTCTTTCCGCTTCTTTTTGCGCTCGCTTTCGTCCGCAATTTGCATGAAGCGGACGATGTACTCGAGCTTCTCGATGGGCAGAAGCACTTTGGAGAGCCAGAAGAGGGTTGATATGCTGGAAAGAGGCATGTGAAGGAGGCGATCTGCTTGGCTCACCTCGTAATCACCATCAGAATCAAATACCAGCACCAGAAGAAGGCGAAAACCTTTTCATTGATTATGTTGATCAACAAGGCACATTGTACCGTATACCTAAAGTCCACAGTTACAGCTAGAGCCCTGGTTATCTGAGCGCCTTGCCTGTTCAAATTGGCCAAATATCTGACTTCAAAGTCACACAGCGTAACCCTGGGAAAATGACCCGATTCAGTCCACGCTTTTCCTTTGAATAGGTCGTTTAGAACCTAAAATGGACGCTTTAAACAACGCGTTTCAGGCTGCGACTACCTGGAAACCAAACAAAGCAAACTCCTTTGATTTTAGGGACGCATTCAGGAGCATGAATTGCAGGACGATGTTGGCCGTGTAGCAGATTTTAATGGTCATGTAGAGGGTCGTCACATAATGACCTCGCAGGAACCTGAATGACGGTCATGCCAGTGCTGCCTTCAAGCTGAACCACACCTGCTAACACTCAACTTTGACAAGAGCGAAAAGCCCATATTCGGCACTCGGAGAGCTGAATTCAGAGCGCTCGAAGACTGCAAATCCATAATGTCGATTAGCGCATCCGCGATCGACTCAATTGCTTTCTTCCTCTCGCTTCCTTCGATTATTGCTTGACTATCGACCGCCGCCGCGACCACGTTTTGAATGTTCAATCCCGTTTGCCAATTCAGGAGACGCCAGAGGATACACGGCATGGAGAACATTAGCGCTTCCGCAATTAGGATAAATGGCACCCATTGGTAGTAGCCGATTTGACGCGCTAAAGTGGGAGATTATGAGAGGACGTGAAACGGGCGGATGTGGAAGCAACAAGCTGTTCGGAATGTTCCGCGCCGATTTGTGAATTGATCGAAGAGTGAAAACGACGTGTGAATCGTGAATTTAAAGATAGTGTGGGTTGCTATGTGCACAAAGATGAATACGTGCTCTGGACAATTGCCTTTAGGTGGATCTACGCGCGCCTGATCACTCAAAATTTGATTCTAAACTGAGATTTACAGTTTGTGGCCTTTTGTGGACTATAGATTGAAATCAACTCCTTCTCCGTGATGTGATTTGTGTAAGCTTGAGCTTGACCGTTGGCTCTTAGAAACGGGTTGTTTGGGGACTCACTCACAGCGCTAATATCTGACCTGTTCTGACCCATTGTAAATGACAGTAATTCACGTTTGGATGCAACGCTCTAGAGCTCTAGTGCATGCAGAGGACGCACAAGACGATCAAAGCGTTGAAAAGAGTGAAAGAATACTTACATTCCCTGAACGACTTACTTTCTCTCGTCGTGTAATCATCAGGAATGTTCTCGTACATCGGCACCCAGTAGGTGTTCTGAATCCAGCAGTAACTCTCAATGTACTCCTCCATGCTCTCGCGCGAGTGCGGATTCACCCAGCACTCGATCGGCGTGCCACCGTACTAAACACCGATCACGTCCCCACTGGCCTCAACTGCGCCGTTACCTGCTTGGCACTGATGATGAAGCACGCGACCGCCAGCATGATCGGCGTGTAGTAGTAGTTGAGTCGATCGACAAAGTCGTCATCGCCACGGAGACTCAGCGATTGAATGAACGTTCGCGCGAGGGTCGCGTGGAAGAACATCTCGTTCCGATGGCCAACTCTTGGCGCGCTGTGTTCGCTGAAACACGCGTTCTACAGTCTGCAATGTTGCACAGGCGGCAGGAAGAAGAAGTCAATGATTGGCGCCTTCAAATGGCGAAAAATTCCAAAAATCTCACTTATCCCCCAACGCAGGAAAGAATAGCGGCTTGGCACTCAAAACAAATCAAATTAGTCCATTTTAGGAGCGCACATCGCACGACCAGAAACGGCAACTTTGGAACTTCCGACCGCTGCTTGTGTAAAGCACTAAAATCCTAATGGATTATGGATTAATCTAAAACATGTCGTCTACTGCGTTCGACCTTAAAGTAACAAATAAACGTCTGAAAGGCCAATCGCCTCATTGGTTCGTCTTTGTTTTCATCGGGATTTGCATGCTTCGCGGGATAGTCGCGAGGCGGAATTGGCGCCAAAGTGGTGATGTCCTTGGTGATGCGGGCGTCAATTACGGTAATTGAAAGGAGGAGTTCGTTCAGGTAGAGAGGCGCGCGCGGAGAGCCGGCGGAGAGCGGAAATGAGGATGAGGCTCCGATTTCATCATTTCATATTCGGCGAAATTGAAGAAAAACAAACAAAAGACATGCAGGTAGGCTGGAATGGGAGAGGTTACGCTGATGGATGAGCGGATCTGGGAATATGGGATTTGATGCGGGTGCATTAGGTGGATTGATGAACGCGCGGAGCAAATCATAATTCACAACGCTGAAAATTCAAAATTAGCCAATTTTTGTTCCTTTCTGAGCCCTTCAAGCGTACAGCAGCAGACCCTCAAACTGATGACCAAAGAGTGAAAGAGACAACAATACAAATAACCCATGCATCAAATGGACGCTCGTGAGTTGGGTTTTTGAAGGACAAACATCGCGTTGCTCTTCCCCTCAAAATGCAAAAATTCTTTGCATTTGCTGAGTTCTTCATGCTTTTGAGACTCAAAACGGAGTCCGAAAATGTTATGAGAAAGACCAAACCCGAACGAAGAAGCGTATGAGAGCAACTAAGAGCTAAAATTGCTACTCTGGATTTAAAAATCTATGATCATAAGCAGTCAAATCCTGGTCGATCCGCCAAAATTCTCTCTTTCCAACGATCTACACAATTCTTCATGCGCTTCTCAACTTTTCAGATCTAAATACGATACGAGAAGGTATCTGAAAACCACAAAAACCTAGCGATCAAACTCCTAAGAGCAACCGAGAGATTAGCTGAATTGTTTTAAACTGATTGGTACAATAAAGCCAGTCCAATTATCTATTAGGCACCATCCATAAACTCATCTTGACACTTCCAAACATACCTGAAAGGTGACGATAACATGAAGCAAACAAGGGGATCGAGGTCTCCTCGTTAGTCGCTCCTCGCGCGCCGGATACACCTCCACAACCACCGCTACCGCTGCTGCTGCTACACTCCACCGCAAGCCGATTATTCGCGCGGCGCTTGTTCTCCTCAATGTTTGAAAATGTCGTCGTCGTTTGAGGAACAACGTCCTCGAGGGGACACGATGCCACGAGCAGCACCAGTAGCCGACGACGCTATGAATCTTCCTCTCCTCCTCGCGCTCACTCTCGTGAGTGATGAAGGCGTTAATTAAGACAAATGGAGCTCTCGTTCGTGTAATTAACACGCGACGCTTGACGAACGGCTTAGATGAGCAGAGCACGTGTCAGAGTGTCACAGGTGGAGGGTATGCGGGCAGAGCATGAAGCAAGGTAAATGAGTATAGAGCAAGCAGCTTGCAGGACTCGCTGACTGCGAAAATGTGGTGGTTGGCGTGTTGGCGAGTTGTTAGAGTCAACGCTGAAAGGAGGGTAATAAACAGTAATGAGATTGGGCTCATAACTGAAAAGCGATTTCGAAGGCGAAGACGCTAATTGTTGACTTCGTTGTTTTGAAATATTGTGTCTGGGAATGATATGCACAGCCGAGGAGCTGCTCTTGAAAGGTTGAGGCAAACAAAGAGAACTGGCTTTCGAAGCGGTTTACATCAACAAAACCTTCGAGTTTGTGATTTGCACGAAGAAATCAACGATTAAGAGTGCCAGCGTAATCTTAAGATTGTGTTCGTTCCACAGGTAACCACTAATTTAAGAGCATTTAAGGTCAAAGACAGTTTGAAATGTCAAGTAGCGAGATTAATCAACCTGTTTGTGTTCATCCGCTTCCGGTCATGTCCTAGCTGCTCTATCTGTGCCAAGCTAGTTTTAATTCGGAATGTCAACCATGTTTGTCAACCATGATTTGACATTTTCTGTCCGATTTTAGTTTCGGCCAGCTGAGGTTAGTCGAGCAATAAAGCCGCTTATTTAAGCATCAATTTTGAAGTTGATTAGTTCGTAACCAGGACAACGATTGATCAATCTTCGGTTATTGAATGAATTTAAAGCAGAAGGCCCATCAAAGACATTGTGACAACTGATGAAGGTCTGTTTTTGGAAACAGATACTAGAACGGTAGAGATTGAGAGAGATCCCTGCACGGTATGGATAAATTTACAAATCATGTATATTATTGCTTTTCAGTGTTTCAGTTTACTGCACATTTTCTAGTTTTTGAGCGCCATCAGACACAATGAAGGGATCTTACACTTGCCCTTTGTCGCTCGCCTCTGGTTCTTCAGATAACAGACGTCAGCCAACAGAGATCAGTTGAAAAAATCCTAAAAACAAAAATTAATTTCAATTACAGCAGAGATCGCAAGACCCAAGGGAGCTTCTTGGCGAATGCACTTTGCACGATTGATTTCCCGAGAGTTCCGATTTTCGCAACATTTGGACAAGTTGGACGCTTGATTTATTCATTTTGATTTGATTTTGGATGACGTCATGTCAAATGGCGGACGCTTCTTGTCTCTCACGTTTACAAACGGATCATTCGTGCCATGTCAGAACGTCGATTATTCCAATTTTTTATTCAGCAAAGCACCAGCCGTGATTGTCCTCTTATCAGTTTCGCAACCATCGCGTTTCCACAATCACAACGCGGCAAATCTCTCTGGTGGGCGCGAAAAACTTGTTTTTGGAAGGGAATGTTTCGAAATATCACCGCCGTCGCCGCTGCTGCAGCTGATGCACTATCACTCCCGCGTCCTTTAACGACGCAGGCAGCTGCGATGGCTATTACAATGACGACGGTGATGAGCGATCGTTATCGTTGCACGGAATTCGGTTTCGAACCGCAAACCGGAATTGAGGAGAGAAAGCGTGAACTCGCTGTGCGCATCTCTCTCGTGCTCGCGGCGTTGTTTAAAGCGGAAGACGCAATTTATGGGTTTCTTGATGCGAGAAGACAGCGAGTTATGTTTAGTAACATGCTTTCGCACTTTTTGCCGAAACTGAATTGACAGAGCAGAGATTGAGCTAAAACAGGCGGTTGCATTCAAGAACACACCTTCGGCCAGTTGCTACTTGAACTTGAGGGTATTCTCGTCACCACAGGCCGCGTGGATCTCGAAAATCGGCCTTCATGAGCTCCTTGACCGGCAAGGCGTCCATGAGGCTCGCTTCCGACGAGGAATAGAGTTCCGATGGATGCCTACTGTACTGGTTTGCTTCTGACGATACTGTAAATGCACTTTTTTGTCTTTCTCTTTCCCCGGCAACGATGTGACGACGATTTTGCTCCCGCAAATCGATCACCATTGACGCATTATTCAGCGAGAGTCGAGATTATGCACAAATGACGATAATATCGTGCTGAATTGAGTGGTTCAACGCACTTTGTGATCGGACATGTGATTGCAGCAGTCGGGAAATTCAAAAACGACAATTCAGGAATGAATTTGCTCGGTCTTGTGCACCTTGATTTTTGGTTCATTCAGACCGCCGTTCAAATCAAAATTTTTGTTTTTGAGGATTGAATTGAGGATTCGTTGGCTGATTAGGGCTGATTAGACTAGCGTCGTCAATGCATCGAAATTGGAGTTTTCAGTTTTCAGAGACCGCCAGCTGCCTTGAAAACACAAACTGTCGCTACCAATCAGAAATCGCCCTTTGATTTCTTCATAACCACAGCGCCCGCTTGTCTCTTCCAATCAGATGAACGAAAACGTCACTGTTTTTTACTGCATACCGTACCACACCGTCTTTGTCTCCTTTTTTGCGCTCTCTTGGGTTCACCCAGGTCACTTTTTTGCTTCTTCTCTCCCGCGTCTTCTCTTCTTTGTTCTTTTGTTCTCGTTTTTCCCCCAAAGCAAACAGTACCTCTCGAATTGTGTCCTATTGTATCCTTTTCCCCTACTTTGAGAGCCTCCGCGTCACCGTAAGTGATTTAACATCCTGTTTTCGTCCCATCTGAACTCTCTCCCAAGTGCCCCGCGATGGGGCAAACATCGCGCGTCGTCAAAGCGACCGTCTCCTCTCCTCCTTCTTCAACGCGTCGGGCAAAAAACGAGTTTTGGGTGCGTGAGATCAAGAAACGCTCAACCATTAAGCTATTGTGTGCAAGCCTAACGCATGATGACCAATGGAGCGAGTTGATCTTAATTCAACGTGTCCTCCTCGTGGTCTTTGCTCTGCGCAGACCTCTCCTGACGCAAAAACAGATTAACCGCCGCGCTCCTGTCTACAAATAAAAGTACGAACACACAAAAATACCGTAATCGCACACTTCCTCGTGATCGGATAGCGCTGACCTTCCTGCTTGTTTACACTTTCCCACCGTCGCCCGCTGCGCGCTCGGTCGATGGTCAAAGATCGTCGCGCGGCGGTCATCGTCTGCCGTTGCCGCTCGTTTTATAGGCAATAACACTCTGCAGGAATGCCGCCTTGGAGCGGCAGCGGCAGATGAGTGCGTTTGTTATGACCGATGGGAACAGGTTGAGCGTAAAGAGAAGTGCAGTCCTACGGTAACAGTCTTGGAGGAGCCTAAGGGTCTACAAGAAGAGACTTTAAACAGCAGCTGATAAGTGTGGGAAAATTGGTGTTTTTGTCTTTTCTGATTAGAAGAGACGAATGCGTGCTGCTGCAATGATGCTGAAATGAAAAGGAGATCTCTAATTCAAAGTGACAATTCTGCAAGAGGAGAGCGAGCAATTGAGATGGTCAAAGATTGCTGCTCAAATAGGACGTTTGAGTGACCTTTGTGGCGGCTTAAGTGGGCTGTCCTTGAAGAAGCGATAACAAGCGACAAATACGAATTAGAATGTGAGGATGTGAGCAGCCAGGTTAACCACTCTCAAGACCTACGCTCAGAACCTCGAATAAAAATGTAGTAAAAAACACCAAAACCCTCCGAAATGTCTGCTCTAACGCCTTCAAGGCTCCTTTCAACACTCAAAAACCAAAATTCTGACCTAAAAGCTTTAATATGTGTTGTGGAAGGCGTTAAAGGAGATAAGCTCCGACCTGCGTGGCCCTCGACGTACATCTCGATCCTGCTGCACTCCTGAGCCTCTAGCGCTCCATCTAAGCCTTCCGCACAACTGCAATTATCAGAACGAACACAGAACGCGCGTCAATTCCAATTTTCAGGTCAACGCGGCTCTAATGCGCGACACTTTTGCAAAGTAGATCAAACTCGCGCGCTAACGTCATCATTTCCTGTTTTTCACCTCTTTTCCGCCGCGTTATCATCTTTGTGTATTTTGCGCGCGCGGGATAATCCCGTCCCGTATGTACACGTGTACTTCGCGTCTTGACGGATGCTCTAGCGCACGTCATCCGCTCTCCTTCATTTCATTGTTTTTCACCAACCAAACTCGTTCTCTCACAATCGCCGTTGTTGTGATTCACCAAAAGTAATTGCTTCTGACTCATTTCCTTCGTTGCGAGCGCCGCGACGCAAACAAACAGCTATTTACGAGGAGCTACACAAAGGGAGCCGCCGTTACGCGTCGAGAATCAAGCGTCATTAGCGCCTCTTTTGGGTTTTGTTCTTCTTGTGCGAGTAAACAAACGGGGCCGCGGGCCGCATTAGGCCGCTTGAAGACGCCCACGACCGGCGGATAGAAGCTAAAAATGAAATTCTGAGTGACAAGCAAGGAAGTAGAGCAGTGACAAGCCTAAGATCCACGTTGCACGACGCGAAAACGGACCTGCAACCTGTGATTGTGACTCAAAAATGCAAATCTGGTTTTTGAGCGACAAAGAGGCCAGAAATTGATGCTAATTTTCGTCTCCGTTCGGTCTGCAGAAGAAAGAGCTGAAAAGTTTGCTGCTCAGGGTCCGTTTACGCGCGTCAAACTCGTTATCACGCGTTGCAGAGATCTTGTCTTTGAGTTTCTCCGCTCTAATCTTCAATCTTTGTGACGTTCAGGTTCGCGCGTTACCTTGAGCCGATTTTCCTTGGGAGACAAAAAGAAAAGAAATGCGAGTTATCGGAGATGAAATCAAGGAGAGATGAACGGAGAGCGCGGAAAACTGAAAAATGAGAAAAAAAGAGCGAAGTTGGACGTTTGTATCCTAAGAACAGGCGCTATGGAAGTGAGCCTGATGGACGCTGTGCCGGTCGAGAAGCTCAAGAAGGCCGAGCAGGACATCTTCGAGATCCACGCGGCCTGCGGCGACGAGAACATCATCGAGATCGAGTGCTCCAACTGGCCCGACTTCCAGACAGTTCCCTACAATCGTTTTACTGGTCTGATGATTCACATCTCTGTGCTTTAAGAATGAATTTATCATCATGAAATTCAGGCCATATAGGCTGAAATTATCCCCCTGACAATAAATGAATACCATCAACATTCAAAACAACCTCAAACTGAAAACAAATGAATTGTCATTACGCGAATGAATCACTCAACAATCAGCTCTTATTATTTATCATCTGTGATGCGCTAACAGGTCCAAAATCTCCATTTCTTGCTTCCCAAGATGCAGCTGCTCCACTCACAAGCAGCTTTCCACTCAAGTGCGCTTTTGAACTCTTCATTCTGGAGTGTTGTTCTCCACGTATTGGCTCTTTGCACATACTGCGTTGGTTGCCCACTCATCCGCCTTATCTTTTAATGCACACACGTGATTCACCCTATCGTCATCCCTCTTTCCTAATTTATCATTTGTTGAGAAGTTCAAATTTCAGCCCTTTAGTCAACAGTCTGATAGGGGGCTTTGCCGGTTCCGTTTGACTAACCGGGAAAGACTCCAACGTCGTCAAAGCGAGCTCGAGATCGATGATAAACCGAGCGCAAACGCAAACTGCCGGCTTATTCTTGCAAGCAATATTGCTCACTCACTCGGGTTCTTCGCTCCAATGCGCATTCCGCTTCTATTGTCAGTCGCGCTTTGCTCTCTGACTTGGCCAACTGCCACGTTTGCATCATTCACACTCCACTTCATCATTTATCAGCGCCAATCGCTGTTAAGACCATTTTTCATGTTCCCATCTTCCTTCCCAAACCCACATTTCATCACTTTGGCTCGTAATTCATGTTTTCGAGCCGAAAAACTCAATCGGCAGTTTGCAGCCGCCTCCTAGCGTTGCACGCTTCAGCCCCGGCGTCCAAAGAACAGAAGAAACACTCACCGATCGCGTGACATTTGCGCGTCCGGAAATGACTAATCAACGAGCCGCTCGGCCCCACTACAACGAAGGAATGCGCGCGCGCCCAAAAATCAAAAAGCCACGTCGATTGGCGATGACGATGCGCCGGTGCAGAGCGAGAGAGAGCGAGAGAGAGGTAGAAGAGCTTTTATCATCGTTTTATTGTATTGATAAAGACGGAAAAACGAGGGGAGCGGGTGTGTGGGGGAGCGGATATGATACGGTATGTAGTAACGGAGTAAAACGGAGTTGTGAGATCAATGGAGAGATAACTATCGGTAGCGTGAAGACAACAAAACGACGTTTTTTGAGGGATTTTAAAGCATTTTTTGGTTTTTTGAGAGGAACGGAGAGTAGATAGAGAAGATGAGAGAGCTAGAGAGGAAGAGGGAGAGGGAAGAAGAGAGAATTTTATCAATTCAATAATCAACGACGGCGTGGAGCTCGTGAATCCTGATGTTGGTTGAAGAACGAACGAAGAAACGAAAGAAATACCAGTACGAGGGAGTGGGATTGGGACGACGACGACGACGCAAAACAGACGACTTTAACAACGAATTGGAATTAGGGGAAATAAATTAGTTTAACACTGCGCTACAGTAAGAAAAGAGGCGAAAGAAGAGAGAGAGAAGAGGGAAAACGTATGTACAGGAAAGGGAACGGAAAAGTCCGTCGGCGGTGACGGTCAACCTGCGGGCAGGTCTCGTCGGTGATTGTGGTGGTGATCTACAGTAACTTGACGCGTTTGCTGGGCACGATCAACGTGTACATCGTGTTCTCGTCCTGCTCGAGCAGACCGCGGCCACGCTTCCTCGGGTTGTCGTCGAAACTGTAGAGGGAGATCTCTCCACCCTCCTTGACGCCACCTTCCACAACAACACACGGTTGGGGCGTCTGAAGAGCGTTCAGGTCAGAAAGTCGGTCGCTGAGCGGGAAACTAACAATATTGACTAGATTGGTGAAGAGGGGCGTCGTCGAAGGAGCCTTGGAGTCGTTGGAGGGAACGGACATCGGCGGCTCGTCTTCGAGGATGTTGTCCGGCAGCGCGAATTCGTACTCGGAGCACGAGGAGGTGAGGTAGGACTCGTAGTGATGGTGGGGGAAGATCAGTTCTCGACTATCGCACGGAATTCTTAAAAAGACGAGCGCGTTAGAGCGATTCTAGGCGGCGAGCGCAACGTACAAGAAATGCTGATTGTTGGGAACTGTCTGGAAGTCGGGCCAGTTGGAGCACTCGATCTCGATGATGTTCTCGTCGCCACAGGCCGCGTGGATCTCGAAGATGTCCTGCTCGGCCTTCATCAGCTCCTCGACCGGCACAGCGTCCATGAGGCTCGCTTCCGACGAGGAATAGAGGTCAGAGCTCGCGCAGCCCTCATAGTCATTGTACTGGGGGGAAAGGTTCGAATCCTCTTCTTCGGCCTCGTATCCGAGCATCGGCACGTGCTCCTCGCCGTCTTCCTCCTCCTCGTCCTCCTCCTCTTCCTCCTCCTGATCATCGTACTCGTCCACATCGTCTTCGTCGTCTTTTTCAACGTCGTACACGTCCTAAACCCCACTTCAGTCAGATCGCCCGTTCTGTGATCACCACTCTCAAACCTCGATGTGTTCGAGCTCGCGCTCATCGACGGCTTGCTGCTGTTGACTCTCGATCTTTTTGCGAATTTCAGTCTCTTGCGACAACATGTGCGCGACAAAGTTCTTAATCAACAATCTAAAGAGACGAACGGGGAGCATTACTTCCACTGCCACTTTTTAACCTCGTTTTTTACCTTTTGCGCATCGCCGCTCCACCGCAAGCCGCCCGCTTCTTTTCGGACTTTTTCGAGCACTTCTCCATCGCCAAAGAGCACATGTACGAGAAGACATCGCTGGAAGCGCAATTGAGTTCCTCGAAGCAGAGCATCTTGGTGTTGTTGTTGTGATTTGGTGGGTTGAGAAGAGGAGAAGAAGATGGAGAGAGTGTGGAGGGAGTGGAGTGGGCAGTTCGAGTTTTTGCAGACTAAAACCCACAAATTCATATCAGTATTTGTGAGATTTATTGCAGAGCGCGACTCGGCGGATCGGAGAGCGAAAGAGCAAAGTGTGAGAGGACAGAACGAACGTGAGAGAATTCAAATTTCAGGTTCTTTTCGCACCACGTTAACCCCAAGGTCATCATCATCATCGTTATAGCAGCACACATTGCCCAAGGTCAACGCTCTCGTAGTCTTGGGACCCTAATTTAAGCATTTTCCAACGAGCCCAAGGTCACAAAGCCTCTATCTATCTCTCTCTCTCTCTAGTAGTGCTCATTTCAGGCTGTTGAGGCTGCTGCACCTGTTCCATGCCATGCCATCCTAAGGTATGAAATTCTAATTCTACACACACACACACACAAAGAGAAGAACAGAGCGCCACACCGTGATTCAAACCTCCCCTTGCACACACCAAAGAATGAGCGGGAGCGTCAAAATTTAGGGAGCGAGGAGCGATGGCGCAGTAGCCATAGACAGAGAAGCGACCGCGGCGGCGGCGGCGCGGAGCGAGCTAGCCAGCCCCCGACGTTGTCGTCGTCCGACGACGACGACGACGACGTCCCTCGCCTCTCCCCAGCGAGCGAGTCTGAAAAACGACGACCCAGCGAGCGACGACGACAGACCGACGTCGCTGGGAGCGCCGCAACCGCCGCTCGCTCGCGGGACGGCCAGCCCCAGCAGGCGCACAGCGCACAGCCCCCAGCACACACCGACACCGCAGCGACGAATGCGCTCGCCACGACCACCGAACGCGCCCCCTCTCTTTATCGGCCAACTGGCGCCCAATTTCTCTCACGACCGCGCGCTCCTCTCCCGCGCGCGCTCTCTCCGCCGAGGCCGATTACTCGCGCCGTCTGCGTCTCCGCGTCAAGGCCGTCGAGCGTTTAATAGGACGCACAACTGGGAAACGCCGCGCGTCTGCGCTCTCCGCCCAACGTGCGAACTCTTCGCGTCTTTCGCGTCGCTCCAACGCACTCTCCGCGCTCGCTATCTGCTCCACACAACGACTGTTGTCGATGGGGGGCTCCAATTACTCCCCTCGTCGGGCGTATCCGCTCCCAGCGGGCTACGTCGCCGGCGCAGAAGTGATTCATTCTCCATCTGCGTCCCTCGCCTCTGCACACTCTCTCGCTCGGCGATTTCCCCATCTTTGCTGCTGCTGCTGACGTGAACATACCAAAATAGCGCATACAGCGAGCGAGCGAAGGACGGGGATGGCTGGAGGGTACACGGTTGGCTTCTTCCCAAGCCCCGCGTCGGCGATCGGTGGTGTGGATACGGATTCTGTCACTGCTGCTATCAACACCGGGGCTTCTACCGCCGCTGATCGTAACACAAACAGAGAAGTCACACTTGAAAATAGCGACGACGACGACGGCAAAGTTCCTCGTCCGCTCGTCGCTCGCCCCTCGCTCGCTCGATCTATCATTTAAATATTGACATTGAATTCCCGACTTCCACGTCAGCCGCCGCCAACATTTGCAAGAGCGTCGTCTGGCCTTATGCCAGGATTTCGCAACCGGTCGGCCGGTGTGGCATGACGAGCGCCGCCGAGAGAAGAGAAAGGTTCGAGAAGGTTCTAAAGCGACGTTTCACACTGATAAGAGTGACAGCGGCGGGTCCAACCGGGTCAAACTCTTTCGCAACGTCGTCTTCCGCGTCCTACGGTATCACCGAGGATGTTTGTGAAGCGGCGGAGAGAGAAGTTCTCGAATTCTTGAGTGGAGCGAGTGGAGTAAACAATAACACACACGGCAAGGAGGGGAGGATGAGCGGCGGCGAGTGGCGCGCTATTTTTACCTATCAGCCTGCTGCTTGAGGGCTGTTTTTGAAGGAGACGAGCAGTGGCAGACGACGCTGGGAAAGTTCAGAGCGGTTCAGAGGGTATGGGAAATGGTTCCCACGATTGTTTGCCGACGTGAGAGCGAGAGCGGCGGATAGAGGAGGCAAGGATGGGATTTTAGGGTTCTGGGAAGTGTGAAAAGCCCGAATTTCGGGGAATTTCAATTGAAAAGAGTTGAGTTTTGAGCATTTCTGGGTATAAAAGTGACGATGGCTCGAGTACTGTGCTGTGAGAGGATGTGTTTCGACTAGGATAGGCAGAAGAAACGCTTGAGAAGACATCTTTCGTCGAATTATTCAGGTCTAGCCCTTTTTTATACTCTTCTTAGCGTCAAAATAGCCTCGATTCGCCTCTGTATTCTTGATGTTGAAAAATACTCGGAATTCTGAATTATTAAAGCAATTTTCGGTCGTCTCGTCACCAAAGAAACTCTGTTTTCGCGTTTTTTGTTGTTGCACCTGGAGGCTTTTGAAAGCGTGACGCGGCAGCGGAACTCGTAGCGGCGGCTTTGAGCAGACGAGTTGGAAAGAAACAAAGAGAAGACTTCATCTTCACTGGAAGATGACACAAAAGCTTTGCCGAAACGTTCCTTTTCATAAAGTTTGAAAAAGGACGTATTTTAGGTCAATATTTTGATGATCAACCTCGAGTGGCCACAGGCAATGGAGGGTAGAAGAGCACAACAGTTCATTGCAAATGTAGTTAAAAAGTAATTTTGTTCTTGTTTGCGTCGCGCGACGACTAAAGATCGTCTGATTCAAAGCCTTTTCAGGCGGCTTAAAGGCGCTTTATTATGTCTCAGAGCTGACATTCAGTCTGATTCTATTTTTAGCTGCAAAGTCCTCTTCTCCTCAATTTCAGAGATTTCGGCCCTCTCCTATAGGATCTCTTTAACCGCAGAGCTCATCGCCAGGCTGCAAAGCATCTACTTGTTCAAAAATCGCCATTATCATGACGTAAGGGTTGTTTTTCACCTCATCCATCGGCCAAGTGTAAAGTGGCGGCATGCACGAAAAGTCTGCAAAATTGCTCGCGGCGAGAGATCCGCAAAATTCGTTATCGAAAGCGAAAAACTCATTTTTTGATCGCGGTGACGAAACAATCGTCGATCGGCTTGTTTATGGGCGCGATAAATTCTCCTCCCAATCATCATTGATGTCTGTGCGTGTGGTACGAGTGCTTCTGGGTGCAGAGCGCACGCGTCGGTGAGCAATTTGAGGTGCGAGAGCCTCAAGCTCTCAGACATGTTTACATCCTGTTTCGAGGTTGTTTTCAAAATCGCCCAAAATGGCTCTGTTGACATGGCTCAGCAGAGTGCGCCGCTACGTGAATGCGTGGAATTAAAACGAGGAGCGCAATTAACAAAGGAGATTTTGAAAATGCCGAACAACAACTTCTCTCTCTTTCTCGTATTCCCTCAAGCTCTTTGCTTTGCGCCACTCAGAAAAAGGCGCTCGAGGGGGGGGGGGGCGCTGAATTTTCGAGGCAGCAGTTCTGGGGGGTGCTTCCCCTTCCTGTCGACGGCGCTGCGGTTGGCTGCGGGCTGCCCCGGGTATGTACACAAACGCGTGGAGGGGCGCGGCAGACAGAAAAAGCAAACACAATATGGCGGCGGCGGCGGTCACAAAGCAGACTTGATTAGCGCCGTTTTTGGCCCCGTTGGCACACGCAAAATATTTGCTTACAAAGTGCACGTCGTCGCGCCGTTGCTCTCGGCGTTGCCGTCGTGGGTTCAAGTCAATTTTTTGCATGCGAAAATCGAGCTCTAAGAATAGAACGCGCAGCGGTCGCAAAATTCAATTTTCGCTGCAGAGATGAAAGGTTCACAATTGAATTTATTGACAAATAATTCATGCTTTGCGAAGGCAGCAGCTGTCAATTCGTTGGACACGGCCGGCTGCCTCTCAAAAGCATACATTTGAGCGGAGGATTATGAATTTATCGAATTCTAAGAAAGGGCGCAATGCGGATTGTAGGTTTGTTGCCTGATGCGCGCTGATTGACGCGGACAAATCGCCAAATTCGCCGCCGCTGATCTTCAAGCAATTTTTCAAACGATAATTTGTGCTTCTGCCAGCTGCGGGCAAAACATCATTTTCTGGCAGACAGCTGGTTGGCGGCCAAAATTAGCCCCAGAATGATGAATGATGAATCGCCGGCCTGATGCGATTCGCACCTTTGAAATAACAAAAATGTTGTTGTTATCATAGGTGGTGCACTCTCTCGCTCCTCTTCTTTTGGAGCTCAGAGGCTTCAGAAAGCCTTCAAATGGCATTTGTAGCGAAGCGTAAATTTAGGAGCAAAGTGCAGAATGCGAAATGCCACGTGAGTCGTCAGAGCGGCTGTTCGTCGCCGTTTTGCGGAACGGACTAATGGTGGAGAGAACAGTTGGCGGATGGCGAGAGCGGTGATTTGAGAAGATGACGACCCGAGAGTGACAGTTGAGAGGCTTGTTTTTGTCGGAAAAGAAAGAATTTTGGACAAAGTTTTTGGCCGAAAATTTCAGAAATTTTGATTTATGATTTCTTATTCTGGTTGCACTTTTCAGAGCCTGGACGGCGTCAACAACCCGAAATTTTGCTCTGCAACGGAAGATGTGAGATAGGAGACAAAGAACCAGAAGGTCCAAAATCTCAGTTTTAGGCGCTGCAGCAGCAACCGCCAACTACAAAGTGACGCAAGAATCCAGTTTCCTGAGCCGTTCGCTGTTTGCTTAAACCACAAACGAGTGACCTGACGCGTCGCTGTCATATCTAATCGCGCTGAACCAATTTTCAAAGATTGATCCGAAAAACGAGTTTTCAGACTCTGAATCTTTGACTTTCTGGCTTTCTGGCACACCACCATCTATTAGGCTTGCACTCTCGCGTGAGAGAGAGAGTGACGGCAGCTGATTCAGGTTTTCTCTGTTTTTCACGCTCTAAACGAATTTAATGCTTTCCCCACCGAGATTTTCTGAATCCCGGACGGATTTCCTGATGGCGTTGTTGACAAAATGTGGGAGAAAAGCGGGAAAAACAGCGGCTGTGGGAATGAGAAGAGCGTGCGTCAGCCGCCGCTGTCAACGGATCTTCGATGCTTGAAAGGAATATTCTAGTTGAATGCACAAATCCGGAATTCGAGGGGATTTGGAGGCGAGATTATGCGTCTTAGAGGGAAGTTTGTATGAGGCGCTACAAAACAGCCAAACAACAGCTACAAGTGACGTTGCGTAAGCGGGCAGCTTAGAGGAGAAGGGGGTTTGGAAGCAGGGAAATCGAGGTGTTTGAAAGCGCTACTAGAAGCTAAATATCGTGCGCTTTGATGCTCCAAATGTTGAACATTTTGATCTCAATTTTACGCTTTTTGTAGTTTGATTACTACAACAGCAATCGGCGTTCATTTAGAGCGAAATTCCGTTAACGCTGAGTCACAATCTATTCTCGAATTGAGGGCGAATGACGAATCGAATGCTCTTGGAACGTGACCATTAGGAGAAGAGGCAAAGATCAGGAAGTAGTACTACGTGTTTACTACCTAGAACAAACATTAAAGTACATTTCAGGCCAAAAATCATTCCGATTGAGATGGTAAACATTGAGTTCTCCAAGTTGGGGGTTCAAAACAGAGCGAAAAGATCAAATTTGTTTGTTTTGTGCGAACCGGTTGTTAGGCAAC
>MQUG01001476.1:0-17951 GCA_007213375.1 Steinernema feltiae | reverse complement strand
CCGCCGCCGCCGGACAACGACGTACACATCGCGCTGCGCGCGCCGCCGCTTAAACGCTTGTTACTCTCTTACTAATGTAACCAGGCCCCCTTGGGGCCTGCCGTGTTTGCGGGAGCCATTAAGAGTTCGCGGGGGATGCTCGCTAAAGAAGAAAGCTTCGCTTTACACTGATTCTAGAGCTTATAGGCCGTGGGTTACTGTAGGACAACTTAAGACAGTTGGGACACTGCTCGCCGCTTCGCGGCTCGCCTCTGGAAACACTGGGAGACTGCTCGCCGCTCCGCGGCTCGTCTCTGGTACAGCGGGATACTCCTCACCGCTTCGCGGCTCGCGATCACCTACTGCCACACATTCTCGCCGCTCCGCGGCTCGTGATCTCCGTTTTCTTCGACTTCGCCGCTTCGCGGCTCGCCTTTGGGACAGCGGGACACTGCTCGCCGCTACGCGGCTCGCGATCACCTACTGCCACACATTCTCGCCGCTCCGCGGCTCGTGATCTCCGTCTTCATCGTCTTCGCCGCTTCGCGGCTCATGATCTCCATCTTCATCGTCTTCTCGCCGCTCCGCGGCTCATGATCTCCATCTGCTTCGTCTTCGCCGCTTCGCGGCTCATGATCTCCATCTGCTTCGTCTTCGCCGCTTCGCGGCTCGATCCATCGCGCATTTGTCATCTGAAAGTAGAGAAATTGGTGAATCACGGCATTATCACATTTCAACACACATACTCGCCGCTTCGCGGCTCGCGATCACCTACATCTCAGATGGCTCAGAAAATTGCGAACGAATACTTGAAAGACTCGTAAAATTATTCTGCGTCGAATGAGCTACGGCACGACCTCGCCGCTGCGCGGCTCGTGAAGAAACAATTGCGCGCGCGTTTCCCGCGCGACCGACCGAACGACCGAACTTTATGAAATCCTGTCGACCGCACGACGTACACATCTGCGCGCCGCTTAGACGCCTATTACTCTCTTACTAATGTAAGTCTTCGCCGCTTCGCGGCTCATGATCTCCATTTTCTTCGTCTTCTCACCGCTTCGCGGCTCGTCATATTCATCCTTTTCGTCTTCGCCGCTGCGCGGCTCGTGATCTCCATCTGTTTCGTCTTCGCCGCTTCGCGGCTCGATCCAGTGCGTATTTGTCATCTGAAAGTACAGGAATTATTGAATCACGGAATTATCACATTTCAACACGGATACTCGCCGCTTCGCGGCTCGCGATCACCTACATGCACACATTCTCGTCGCTGCGCGACTCGAATTTGATCACGAACATTGCAGCTACGCTTCGCGCAATTCCACGAGGCTAACTCGTCGCTGCGCGACTCGAAATCAACGCAAAACAAACACAAAGAGAGATAAACACGCCGCCGCACACATAAACAGAGATAAACAGCTGAACGCGCGCGGAGAGAGTCCAGACGAGGCAGAGAAACAATTTGTGTTTTTATCGTGTCGGGAGCCAACTCGGCTTCCTCGGGGAATTTCTCGGCTCATATGGGTCAGAAAATTGCGAACGAATACTTGAAAGACTCGCAAAATTATTCTGCGTCGAATGAGCTACGGCACGACCTCGCCGCTGCGCGGCTCGTGAAGAAACAATTGCGCGCGCGTTTCCCGCGCGACCGACCGAACTTATGGATTTTCCACGCGACCGCCGCCGCCGCCGGACAACGACGTACACATCGGCGCTGCGCGCCGCCGCGCCGCTTAAACGCTTGTTACTCTCTTATAAATGTAAAAATGTAAGAACCAGTGCCCTTCGGGCCCTGGTTCATGTGTGGGGGCCATTAAGAGTTCGCGGGGGATGCTCCCTAAAGAAGAAAGCTGCGCTTTACACTGCTTCTAGAGCGTATAGGCCGTGGGTTACTGTAGGACACCTTGAAACAGCGGGAGACTGCTCGCCGCTTCGCGGCTCGTCATCGCCATAGTCACGGTCTTCGCCGCTTCGCGGCTCGTCTCTGGTACAGCGGGATACTCCTCACCGCTTCGCGGCTCGCGATCACCTACTGCCACACATTCTCGCCGCTCCGCGGCTCGTGATCTCCGTCTTCTTCGACTTCGCCGCTTCGCGGCTCATGATCTCCATCTTCATCGTCTACTCGCCGCTTCGCGGCTCGTGATCTCCATTTTCTTCGTCTTCGCCGCTTCGCGGCTCATGATCTTCATCGTCTTCGCCGCTTCGCGGCTCATGATCTCCATTTTATTCGTCTTCTCGCCGCTTCGCGGCTCATTCTCTATCTTCTCCGTCTTCTCGCCGCTGCGCGGCTCGTCATCTCCATCTGCTTCGTCTTCTCGCCGCTTCGCGGCTCGTCATCTGCATCGTCTTCGCCGCTTCGCGGCTCATGATCTTCATCGTCTTCGCCGCTTCGCGGCTCATGATCTCCGACGTCTTCGCCGCTTCGCGGCTCATGATCTCCATTTTCTTCGTTTACTCGCCGCTACGCGGCTCGTGATCTCCATCTTCATCGTCTTCTCGCCGCTTCGCGGCTCGTGATCTCCATTTTCTTCGTCTTCGCCGCTTCGCGGCTCGATCCATCGCGTATTTGTCATCTGAAAGTAGAGAAATTATTGCAACACGGCATTATCACATTTCAACACACATACTCGCCGCTTCGCGGCTCGCGATCACCTACATGCACACATTCTCGCCGCTCCGCGGCTCGAAGTCGACCGAAAACATTCCAACGGTGCTTCGCGCAACTCCCCGAGGCTGACTCGTCGCTGCGCGACTCGAAATCAACTCGAAACAAACACAAACAGAGATAAACACGCCGCCGCACACATAAACAGAGATAAACAGCTGAACGCGCGCGGAGAGAGTCCAGACGAGGCAGAGAAACGATTTGTGTTTTTTATCGTGTCGGGAGCCAACTCGACTTCCTCGGGGAATTTCTCGGCTCACATGGGTCGGAAAATTGCAAATGAATACTCGACAAACTCGTAAAAATATTCTGCGTCGAATGAGCTACGGCACGACCTCGCCGCTGCGCGGCTCGCGAAGAAACAATTGCGCGCGCGTTTCCCGCGCGGCCGACCGAACTTCTGGGAATTGGACACCGCCGGACACCGCGACACCGCCGGACACCGCCGCACGACGACGAGCGTCGGCGCTGCGCGCCGCCGCCGCTTAAACGCTTGTTACTCTCTTATAAATGTAACTTCTCGCCGCTTCGCGGCTCGTTGCGTCTGTCTTCTTGGTCTTCGCCGCTTCGCGGCTCAGGATCTCCGACTTCTTCGTCTTCGCCGCTTCGCGGCTCAGCATCTCCATCATCTTCGCCGCTTCGCGGCTCATGATCTCTGTCTTCTTCGTGTTCGCCGCTACGCGGCTCGTCACATCCATCTTCTTCGTCTTCTCGCCGCTGCGCGGCTCGTCATCTCCATCTTCATCGTCTTCGCCGCTTCGCGGCTCATCATATCCATCTTCTTCGCCGCTTCGCGGCTCGTGACCTCCATTTTCTTCGTCTTCGCCGCTTCGCGGCTCGATCCAAAGCGTATTTGTCATCTGAAAGTAGAGAAATTATTGAATCACGGCATTATCACAATTCAAAACGTATACTCGCCGCTTCGCGGCTCGCGATCACCTGCAATCGCACGTTCTCGCCGCTCCGCGGCTCGAAGTCAAAGTCCCCGAAGTCCCCGAGGCTTACTCGTCGCTGCGCGACTCGAAATCAACCCGAAATCAACGCGAAACAAACAAAAAGAGAGATAAACACGCCGCCGCACACATAAACAGAGATAAACAGCTGAACGCGCGCGGAGAGAGTCCAGACGAAGTCAGAGAACACGTTTGTGTTTTTATCGTGTCGGGAGCCAATTCGGCATCCTCGGGGGGATTTCTCGGCTCATATGGGTCAGAAAATTGCAAACGAATACTTGAAAGATTCGCAAAATTATTCTGCGTCGAATGAGCTACGGCACGACCTCGCCGCTGCGCGGCTCGTGAAGAAACAATTGCGCGCGCGTTTCCCGCGCGGCCGACCGAACTTCTGGGAATTGGACACCGCCGCCGCCGCCGCCGCCGGACAACGACGTACACATCGGCGCTGCGCGCCGCCGCGCCTCTAAACGCTTGTTACTCTCTTATGAATGTAAGAACCAGTGCCCTTCGGGCCCTGGTTCATGTGTGGGGGCCATTAAGAGTTTGCGGGGGATGCTCGCTAAAGAAGAAAGCTTCGCTTTACACTGCTTCTAGAGCTTATAAGCCGTGGGTTACTGTAGGACACCTTAAGACAGTTGGGACACTGCTCGCCGCTTCGCGGCTCGTCTCTGGTACAGCGGGATACTCCTCACCGCTTCGCGGCTCGCGATCACCTACTGCCACACATTCTCGCCGCTCCGCGGCTCGTGATCTCCGTCTTCTTCGACTTCGCCGCTTCGCGGCTCATGATCTTCATCGTCTTCGCCGCTTCGCGGCTCATGGTCTCCATCGTCTTCGCCGCTCCGCGGCTCACCATTACCATCTTCATTGTCTTCTCGCCGCTACGCGGCTCGTGATCTCCATTTTCTTCGTTTACTCGCCGCTTCGCGGCTCATCCTCTGTCTTTTCCGTCTTCTCTCCGCTGCGCGGCTCGTCATCTCCATCTGCTTCGTCTTCTCGCCGCTTCGCGGCTCGTCATCTCCATTGTCTTCGCCGCTTCGCGGCTTATGATCTCCATTTTCTTCGTCTTCGCCGCTTCGCGGCTCGATCCAAAGCGTATTTGTCATCTGAAAGTAGAGAAATTATTGAATCACGGCATTATCACAATTCAAAACGTATACTCGCCGCTTCGCGGCTCGCGATCACCTGCAATCGCACGTTCTCGCCGCTTCGCGGCTCGAAGTCGACCAAAAACATTCCAGCTGCGCTTCGCGCAACTCCACGAGGCTAACTCGTCGCTGCGCGACTCGAAATCAACCCGAAATCAACTCGAAACAAACAAAATCAGAGATAAACACGCCGCCGCACACATAAACAGAGATAAACAGCTGAACGCGCGCGGAGAGAGTCCAGACGAGGCAGAGAAACAATTCGTGTTTTTATCGTGTCGGGAGCCAACTCGGCTTCCTCGGGGAATTTCTCGGCTGATATGGGTCAGAAAATTGCAAACGAATACTTGAAAGACTCGTAAAAATATTCTGCGTCGAATGAGCTACGGCACGACCTCGCCGCTGCGCGGCTCGTGCAGAAACAATTATGCACGCGTTTCCCGCGCGCCGACCGAACTTATGGAGTATCCACGCGACCGCCGCCGCCGCACGACGTACACATCGGCGCTGCGCGCCGCTGCGCCTCTAAACGCTTGTTACTCTCTTATAAATGTAATGTAACCAGGCCCCCTTGGGGCCTGCCGTGTTTGCGGGAGCCATTAAGAGTTCGCGGGGGATGCTCGCTAAAGAAGAAAGCTTCGCTTTACACTGATTCTAGAGCTTATCGGCCGCGGGTTACTGTAGGACACCTTGAGACAGCGGGATACTCCTCGCCGCTCCGCGGCTCGCTTCTGAGACAGCGGGAGACTGCTCGCCGCTCCGCGGCTCGTTTCTGGTACAGCGGTAGACTGCTCGCCGCTCCGCGGCTCGTCATCTTCATCGTCTTGGTCTTCGCCACTTCGCGGCTCTTCATTCTCCACCTTGCGTTTGCGCGGGCCGGTAGAGAGTTTGCGGGAGCCTGGTACAGCGTTTGCCGGAGCAATGTGCGCTAACAACGGTGAGATACTGTGGGACACGCGGCGGCGCTCCGCGCCGCACGTTTACAATCAGTAGAAGAGATAATTCTATTCTGAGGCTGGGCTACTGTAGGGCACTGCTCGCTGTTTCCACAACGGTATTATCGAAACATTTATCAGTGACGACAACGACTAAAAACGTTCATTACATTTTCTTGTCGATGCCGTGAACAGCCAAAAACTTATTACTCACTCATTGTCAGCTACTGATCGCTTCGCGGACAACGGATAAACTTTGTCTTGCTCGGCGCTGCGCGCCTCGCTCCTGCGAATTTGTTTAACTGCTCGTGGGATGCCGCCGCTTAGCGGCTCATCTGAACCTTGGTTGACACGCGGCGGCGCTCCGCGCCGCACGTTTACAATCCGTAGAAAAGATAATTCTATTCTGAGGCTGAAGTAGGGCACTGCTCGCTGTCTCCACAATCGCAACTGCCGTTGCCGCATTTTAACATTTATCAATGACGACTTAACATGTTCATTACAATTTCTTGTCGATAGCTGGAACAGCCGAAAACTTATCAGTCGCTCATTGTCAGCTACTAATTGCTTCGCGGACAACGGATCAACTTTGTCTCGCTCGGCGCTGCGCGCCTCGCTCCTGCGAATTCGTTAAACTCCGCACCTTTATAAACAGCGGAGGAATCCTCGCGCTGCGCGCCTCGAGATTATTATGGCGAGATACAGAACATCCGCTTCGCAGCTCGCCTATGTGATCAGCGGAAGAACTACTGAGGCTTTCGTAAACGGAGACATATGAGCTACCTTTTGTCCTCGACAGCGCTATTTTGAGCTCGGTTACTGTAGAACACGCAGCGGCGCTCCGCGGCTCGTCTCTGCAGTAGCAGAAGACTGCTCGCTATCTCCACAACACGTATTCTCGCCGACGTCCAGTGACGACGAAGCATCAGTGACGACGACGACATCAGTGACGACGACCACATCAGTGACGACGCCTTCCTTGTTTGCCTTTGCTACGCGCATCGACTTCTATTACTTTCGACGTCCATCAGTGACGACGACGCATCAATGGCGACGACGTTTAGCCACGACTCCTATCAGTGACGACGACGTCCAGCGACGAAGAAGCATCGTCGTCGTCTCACAGTCACAACAAACATTCCCGAGGCTACCTCGCCGCTTCGCGGCTCGAAATCACTTGTTGCAACATAAGTAGAAACAAATAAACAACAACAACGAACGCGCGCGGAGAGAGTCCAGACGTGACAGAGAAAAAATTGTGTTTTTGGGCGTGGTGGGAGCCGAGATCATTCCTCGGGGAATTTCTTGGCTCATATGGGTCAGATCTCTGCGAGTGGATACTTGAAAGACTCAGAAAAGGATTCTGCGTCGAATGAGCTATGGAACGACCTCGCCGCTTCGCGGCTCGTGACGAAAGACACACACGCGCGTTTCCCGCGCACCGGACCGAACTTCTGGGAAGTGACACCAAAATTTCGACGACGACGGCGATGCGTGTGGTCTTTTTGATGGCACGGAGCTCGGCCTTGTATTCTCTTATAGATGTAAAAGAGAGATAAACAGCTGAACGCGCGCGGAGAGAGTCCAGACAATGACAGAGGGAAAATTTGTGTTTTTATCGTGTCGGGAGCCAACTCGGCATCCTCAGAGGGATTTCTCGGCTCATATGGCTCAGAAAATTGCGAGTGAATACTTGAAAGATTCGCAAAATTATTCTGCGTCGAATGAGCTACGGCACGACCTCGCCGCTGCGCGGCTCGTGAAGAAACAATTGCGCGCGCGTTTCCCGCGCGACCGACCGAACTTATGGAGTTTCCACGCGACCGGACAACGACGACGAGCGCCGCTGAACGCCTATTACTCTCTTATAAATGTAATGGCTTCCTTCAACTCCGAGTTTGTTACGAGTACGACTGGGTCCATATTTTGTTTCTGAAATTTGAATTAACGGTTCTTAAATACTGTTCGGATCTACCTACCATAAGTTAGTATACCTGCACGAAGCACGAAACCGACCTATGTCACCGTCCCTGAATGGAACTTCTGCTGGTGATCGGTTCACAGCCAGCTGAGGTGTGATTTGATGGCATTGCTTATATAATTGCATCGCTGAGCTGAGATTACGTTTTAACCTGACGCGTGGTGAGACTCAAGAGTCACAGTACAACCAAGACAAAGTAAATTAGTAAAGTAGCTGACAATCATATTGTTTGTCTGTTAGTGTGATGCGTTAGCGATAAATGGGATGTTTGTTTGCTAGGACCATTTGGATGGTTTCTGAAATTCACACTCTTGTTTAGCGCGATTAGGTCCAACAAGAGGCCAGAGGATAAAACGCTGAAAACGCCAAACCGGCCGCGGGCCCCGCTATCTAAGGTGAAAATCACTTGAACGTATGTGTGTTGTACTCTGCACAATAAAGCAGGGATTGCACTTTGATTTACATAGTTGGAGTTTCTGCAAAAGCGAGATTGCATCAAACTGTTCGCTACAATTCGGCGCCGCCGGTAGAGCGCCAGACGACCCGGCGCCCCATCAAATGCCCTTGTCTGCACTTACAGCAAATTTTTTTTCGCGCTAATGTCATGTCGTCCCGAAGGCAAAACGCAAAATAGACGACGATCTGAGAGCGGATTGAACATCCATTCTAAATCTTCTATTGTCCGGAGCTTGTCACAATAGGAAACAACAGTTGAACAAACAGATCATTTCTGATTTGATTTAGACGATAGCTTTATTGACTAAATAGCCAACTTGACTCTCTTTATATTACAAATGAATTGTGCAAAGCCCGAGGCTCTTATGTAGTAAGCCTACAACTACCAATTTTTAGTCATAGTTCTTTTGTGGATAGCAGTCGCATTCTCTCAAATATTTTGGATAGTGTTCACCGTCGTAGTAGTAATCATCTGGCTTACACAGGTGACAACTCTTGCAGTCTACACAGTCGTCTTCTGTCCAAATGCGGGGCAACAATTCCTCAAGTTTGCAAGATTGATTGCACCCATACCAACCGCCACTGGACAATCGCCACGAGTCTTCATTGTAGTCAACATCCTCGAATTGAACGTTGTCTTCGTCAGTTTTTTCTTCGCTCTTGATCTCTGCTGTTGAGGATGACGACGAGTGATCATCGTGATACTTCAAAGCGATGCAGACAGCAACTCGAGCGTTGTCTCGATAGCTAACAGCTACCGAGATGGTGCGGTCCGGTGCAACTAGACAGCGCTCTTCTCGTTGTATGTCTTTCGGTTCCTCGTGTTTGACTTTGAGCTTTAGCGCCTGGACGAATTCCTTTAGAGCCGATCGATGAAAGTAGCCTCTGATTTCACGAGTTTTGCAGTCAGGCGGGAAGCGTTTGGTCAAGAAAGCGTTGAAGATTCCAATGAAGAACTCCGGGGATTGTGGAGCGCAATTCCAGTTTAGCGCTTCAAAGTTGTTTGACATACAGAAATCCATTAGCTCTTTTTCCAAACCTAAATCTCCTTTAAGCGCAATATGCAGTTTCCTGAGAGTGGGCGCTTTCAACTGCTTAACGAGGAATACTCGCAGCGGTTCGATCTGATCCTGAGAGTACGGCGACCGAGAAAAGTGGTGCATCAAAGTCAAGTCTTCGAAAACCGGATTTAAATTTCCATACAGCGATTTGAAGGCGTAGTTGCATAAGGAATCGAGGTGCAACTTTCCGTAGAGTTCCGGGGCTTTGCAAACAACCTTCTTCCATCGTTTTTTGACCATTGCTCCGTCATACGTTTTCGAATCGTCGATGACAGTTTTGCTCAGTCCGAACTTGCGGCTTGCCAAGTGATCACTTTGGCTGAGCGCTTCAGCACCCCACGTTCCCTGAACGTCGATTAGGTTTCCAAGTTTACTGGCTTCATCAATTTGTTCTACAACGTCGTGGATGATGTCCGGCGAGAGATAGGCGAAAGAGTCGTCGAATTCCTCAAAGTGGCGCTGACAGCCGGTCTTGTTGAAGAAGCTGAGCATAAAAACTCGAAGTTGGTCCTCGTAGTCGTTCCAGTTGATCTGCTTCTTCACTCGAAATTCGCTGAAGAAGGCGTGAAAGTCTAAAGCCTCCTGAAGCTCTACGTTGGCGGTCATGATGTGAAATGACAAAACACAGGAGTAAAATGACTTAAATGTGATTTGGAGCATCGCATTGGAAAGACAATGCGATGCGATTGAGACGAGGTGTGAATAAATCTTCTGTCTGAAAATAGTGAAATAAAAAACGATCTTGGCGAGCTCGGGATTCTGCTCCCGGACGACCAGAAGCGTCTCTTTAAACCTCTCCTGTTCAGAATAAATGTCGATTCTCTTGAAGTTGGCGACGTCCAAGGCCGAGAGGTTCTTGTGGAAAACATTCACCTCTGTTCTCAAACGAGAGGATCAATTTGATTTCGAAACGCTGAGACAGATTGTTGCTTTTTCGAAGAGAAGACCACCTGGACATGAATCCAAGGTTAACGAGCGGAAATCTGGCGGAGGAATTTGCGGAGCAGATCCCGAGTCTTGTCTTGGAGCGCATTGTTCGCTGTTTTACGCGCGTGTACAGTATACATAGCAGCCCTTTCAATGGCTGTAGCGGTTAAGGCAAATTTATCTCTAAACGTAGTGACTGTATCAATTGGTGCTCGTTTTTTGAGAGATAATCATCGATGGTTGAGTTTGCCACGCCTGTTACTTTAATTTTAGCCAATGAAGAAAGTTTTTTCGTTCATTGCCCGCACAAACAATCTCATTGCGACGCTTTATCGTCACGTAATTCACTCGCGCCGAATGGGCATCTACTCTATTGATTAGCTCCGTCCGCTGTAAATTACGGAACAATGGCACTCTATTGATCAGCACATCAGCGCGTTGTTTGTTCCTTATTTCCTTTTACTTGCCGTGACGCGGCTGACAAGATGTTCATCCCTATTCGGATTTTGCATATGTAGACTGAGAATTCCAGTTTAGAAAAGCATTCCACGTCGGAGTAGCCGCAGCTCTTTAGTCTTTAGCGCTGGCGTTATCAGTGCGGTGATTGTCGGTGGTAGAACTGATAAAAGCAAACGAGGTGACAATCAAGTCATTGATTTCTATTTCGTTTGGCGTCATTAATTTTCTCTCATCCTCCCAGAACACTCTTTCGATTTCTATGCTTTCACCGTGAGCGTTTTGACTCGTTTGGAGAAAGGTTTAGATCCGTCAATCGTCGTTTCCGTTTTTCCTTTCGCGCGCGTTGCTTACAATCTGCATCGATTCGTTCTAATTTCAGATGGACGACGTTCCCTACGCCTTCATCGAGAGCGTTTTGACACGTTTGGATAAAGAGATTTGGAAGAAATCCGCGATAATTTCAACGCGCCTCTTTGGACAGCGCCGCTCAAACTCATCTGAAGAAGCTGCAGTGGCTCCGTGCATACTTATACGTCAATGAGGCCGGAAATCTCTATTTCGACTGCCGCGCTGCATTTTTCTCTCGGAGACAGAATGCTGAGATTACTTTTGACGAATTCATCCAGAAGGACCGCCGTTTTGTTCGGGTCCAACGTTCACTGTTTACTCGCGCAACTCATACGCTGATAAGAAGGCTGGAAATTCCCATGGAACGGCTACCTGAAGTGATCAGATTTATGGCTCAATATCGTCTTGATTGCCTGGCTATTGCAGCGAAATGCCCAAATTTCCTGAAGCTCTTGGAAAAGAGCATGCAGAGACACCGATAAGCACAAAAGAGCTAGATTTGGATTCTCCAGGAATGGAAGGATTTCTGAAGACCCAGCTGTCAAGACCGGAACTGACCGATGTAGTGCTTCGCCAGACAGCTGTCCAGAACATTTTCAACAGGATTTGGAAGCGTTCGCTTGTTCGCCCAAATTCAAAAGTTGCAAGTTTCTGGACAAAGATGCAAATTGATTTCGCAACGCTGAGTCGGATTGTTGCTTCGTGGAAGCGAGGAGGACCTGAGAGAAGTTCTTTTCATTTTGAAGTGCCGACAACCACAAATCTGGCGGAGGAATTTGCTGCGCTGATGCCAAACGCTAAAAGATGGAAAACTAGAATCTTTAACAAATTTCAAGAGAAAACCAACGAATATAAGCTGGTGATTTCCTGTAATGACAGTACATTAGTCATGATATGTATGAGAATGTGACTTTTTTGATTTGGACTATTACGTTCGGCAAATAAACTCTGCGGTTGCGGATCTTATGTGATTTATCAAGATAACTCTTTGTTTTGCTACACTGTGAAAGTTCTTTATTTTGATGGAAACTGATAATAAATCTGAGAATGACTTGTGAATAAACTGGTTAGAGCAGACAAACTAATGATCAGCTGACGCAAAATCATTATTTACTCTTTTCGCTTCGAGAAATCTGCTATTCGAGACTAATTTCAGATTGAACATTATGCGCACTAGCACTATGAATTTTAACCCCCAATTGAACTGATACGACGATGGACTACACCGAAGCAATTTAATCAGTTTGCGACTACATGGTGCAAAGATTGTTTGCGTTCCGCGACGTGACGACTATGTGCCGTTTCGTTTTACAACTCGCCGCCAGGACAGCTCGCCTCCGGACAAGTCTTTGAACCGGGAATGGAGCGATTTTTGAACAGCCATCTGGCATGCAAGGATCTTCGGAGAAGACAACCAGACAAAGCGAGCGGAGGTTTAAGTGAAAGCGAGAAAAAATTTAGCGGTGGACCCCGTTTGCCACCCGTTTTTAATTTTAAGTGGAAATTTCCATCAAACGACCGGCCGAGGTGATCATATCTGTGTCTCTGTTTCGCAATGGAAACTTGGAAATTGGAGCAAAATGCTCAAATTTGCTGAAATTTCTGGAATGAGCGCTTCTATCATCTTCCATACACTGAAATTTGACATCAAAACGCGGACAACCTCTCCCAACAACAACTGTTGTGACTTGGTTCACACGCTTTATAGTCCGAACGCGTGTAGAGCTCGTATGGACAAAGCGCTTCAAGAATTTTCATTATTAAAAAATTATCAATACGACCTGATTTGGCGATAAGACGTCGCGACATTGGATTGTGGAAGTTTGGGCATGGTGTGACGACGAACGCAAATTAGTGTGAATTATAGAATTTATTCAAAGTAGCTGCAATCATTGAATCTTAAAAACGGTTGAAACACATAATAACACCATCTTCAAAACATTCAAAACATCAAGCGAAACATTCAAAACATCAAGCGAATATTCCCCGAACTCTTCCTCCAGAAACGCATTTTCACGGCTTGGATTTCTCGGCATCAGCGCAGCAAATTCCTCCTCCAGATTCCCACTTGTCGGCACTATAACGCTGACGTGTTGTTCAGATTGTCTTCTCTTCCATGAAGCAACAATCCGGCTCAGCGATTCGAAATCAAAACGCGGCGTTTTCCCATAAACATTCAACTTTTTAAACTGCGCTGAACACGCAAACGCCTCCAGATCTTCTCGAATCTCTTGTGGACACTTCTCTTGGTCAAGCTCTAGATGGGTTAGACCGTGGCTTCCCAGCTGGGTCCTCAGAAATCCTTTCATTCCCGGAGAATGCAAAGTCAGCTCTCTTGTGCTTATCGGACTTTTAGCAAACTCTCTGCCCAGGAGCCGCTGGAAATTGCGGTCTTTTCCGACAATTTTCATGCTGCCAAGACGATACTGAGATAAAAAGCTGATCACTTCAGGTAATCGCTCCATGGGAATTTCGTGCCTTTTGTCAGCGAACGGGTAGAGTGTACAGAAAACGCGGAACAGGTGGATACGAACAAATCGGCCGTCCATTCGGATCATTTCGTCAAAATTAATCTTGTTTTGTTCTACTCCGTTTTCAGAATAGCAGTAGAAAGAGAGATTTCCATTCACTTTGGCTCTTAAATAAACTAATAAGCAAACCAGATTCTCCTTGTGACGCCCCGCAGCTCTGGACCAAAGGTGTGCACCGGAAATGTCGCTGATTTCTTCAACATCTTCTTTATCCAAACGAGTAAGGACGCTTTCAATGAAAGCGTAGAAAACGTGCTCCATCTTAAATGAGAATGAATAGCGCGATGCAGATTGCAAGCAAGGACGCGAAAAGCAAACTTAAGAAATTACTTTGCTTCACCTCATCGCCAGTTCGAGCTCGCGTCAGTTCGCGTCATCGATATAGCAAACAGAAAATGAAAATAATTATTTAAAAAATTCCCATCAGCAACCTCACAGCTCACAGCCGCTAGTATTTCGTGAGTTCGGAAGGCAACAGCGTCATTAAGTCCAGAGAGCTTGTGGCAAGCAGTCAGAGGATCCGCTTTCAAATAACTAGTCACCAAGCCATAGAAATCGAAGGGAACGGAGTGCCGGCAAATGTGTGAATTGCACATTTAAACGCGACGCAATGCAAAAATGTGTGAAAAGAAATGTGCACTGTGGTCTGCATAGTAAGTGTTCGCTTGACCTACCTTAGCTTTACCAACCGTTTTGTATTCTGTGGACGCTTCACATGTGGGGCTCAATCCCCAATTGTCATTAGTTCTGCAATCCTAATAAACATTAATAATAACTCTCTCCCTCTCCCGGAACTTGTTGCGAACGCAATTTGTTTGTACGTCCAAGAACGCGCTGTTTTGTGCGCGCAAAGACACCAACAACCAGAATTTAATAAAGAAACGCTTTCAGGAGCCTTGAGGCATCGCTTAAGACACATAACAGCCACGAGTTCGACTTTCAATCAACCGAAAATGAACCGCGAAGTGAAAAAATTGGCAGATGACCTAAATAAATGCCTGGAACGAAAGGGCGACAGAGCGTCTCGAGAATTGAAGAATCAGCCCCAGAGAAGCATCAAACTCCTTCGTTCGCTCCCCTATGACGCCGACCAATTCTCGTCCATTCCCAACGACTTTGCCCGTCTCCCAAACGCAATCATCGAGGACGTCTGTGCTGTCACTGGGACAGATCGATTCGATCTGCGCCGTCTTGCAACCCTGAGCGGTTCCTGGAGCGCGCCAAAGCCGGAAAATTGTCGAAAGATTGGATTCTGAGGAGAGCTGGAAGCGATGAAGATGTGATTGGAGCGAAATGTTGTGCTGGTCTTGTTGATGATAAAGCTTAAGATGCTCGATTTTGAATAAAATTTGTAACAAAAAGGTTTCTTGAGTTTTTCACAATCACAATCAGTTGCTCATCTTGCTTAATGTGCAGAGATTCCTCGATGGACGCGATCGCTTGGTTTGTAGAGAAAGCGCCTTAAGAAACTCTCCAGCGCGGAGACGGACGGACAAACAAACTCCGCTACGTAGCTAGCAGCTCTTGATTTCAAAACCCAAAAGTCTGTTTAAAAATAGAGTTCCGTCGTTTCCGAAGCGATGCTCGTCTTATGAGTGACCAAGAATTTTCGCGACATGTCATAAATTCGATCCGAGCGGCAGCCTTGAGGCAAGCTGGTCACAACACAATCAGATATTGCGCAGCCGCTCATTTCAGCCGCAAAGCAGTCAGATAAGATCGATCAAAAGGAATAAAAATTCGAGGTCACGGGGACAATCAAACACATAATCTCTGCTGAATTACTGTAGTTGACGTGAACGACGTTTGCATTGGTTTTGGTTTAGTAATCTTTGCAGCTGTGCGTCCTTTGCATCGAACAATGAGCGGCTGAGCAGCTCTCAAACCTTCGTTGATCTCAATAAGTGACGCGTATTACCGTAGCCTTTTCGAGTCTATTTTTCCTAATTTGAGCGATGCGACTGACAGAGGCTGAGGCTTTCAGTTGCTAAGACAATTGTTTCCATTCTCCCATCAACCTTAGGGCCATCCAGGAGCAACTCTCAGTTGTTTGCCTGATTCGCGACCCTAGAGACCACGTAGACGAAGCGTCGCAAAAACAAATCGCAGTCATTAGTCTCCGACCTGTGCGGAAGGAGAGCGTCTTTAGTGCTAAGCTCGACTGAGATTACACGCTTTCGGCGGCAGACATAAATCTGTTGTGTTTATCGAGCGTGACCAAGACTGCGCATGTCAACATGTCCCTCTTTCTAGCGTGAATTTGCTAACTAACCCTTAGAGCGCATTAGCTCTAATGAAAAGACCATTGAAAATAAGAAATGCCTTCCTTGTACGACTGTGATTAAAAGGTCTACAAAAATTTGACTAGAAAAATGCCATAAATTGCACAAAAGCGTCAAACTGGTCGCCGGTCAATCAGATAGTCGTCGCAGATTCGTTCGATCGAAAACAATTTTAACGCTAGGCTGTTCAATCGTAAAAAAACGTCCTCGACAGCCGTCCTTCTTCTATTTTCTAGACAATTATCTTCTTGGCCTCAAACAATTATCATTGTTTGAGCACCTTTGGACGCGTTAACCTTAATTCGATAATCAGATCGCCGCTGCCAAGAAAATGCGCGTGGCCTTTACGTACGTTTATGATTTCTAAAAAAATTTACGACTACGGGCATTTAGGTCACACGTGCTGGGCGTGCCCGTGTTTGGCCGTGTTTAAATGTCATTCTATCGTCCTCTTTAGCACAGTAGTTCTTGTTGTCTTGTTGTAAGCTCGTGTTACGTGCATTTCATGTAACCTTGTGCAAAAACTCTATTTATTTTAGCGTCTCTAAACGTTTGATCTTGGTCGCCAATGTGGGCGCTTAAATTTCCGTTGTTTATCGCTAAAAAAAATTCCATTAAGATTAAGCAAATTAAAACAAATTTAAATTAACAGATTTATATAACAATTACAAATTACAAATTTTTATTGTTTCAATTGGATTCGATTGCCGTGATAAGGATGAAAAGGACCCAAAAGTCAAAGGACCAAAGGACAAGAATGGCTATTTTTGTGTCTGGTCGTAAGTTGTGCCTACCGTAACACATAATCTCTTACTGTAGTTGACGTGAACGACGTTTGCATTGGTTTTGGTTTAGTAATCTTTGCAGCTGTGCGTCCTTTGCATCAAAAAATGAGCGGCTGAGCAGCTCTCAAACCTTCGTTAATCTCAATCGATAACTGATGCGTATTACCGTAGCCTTGTCGAGTCTAATTTTCCTAATTTGAGCGATGCGACTGACAGAGGCTTTCAGTTGCTAGGACAATTCCATTTTCCCTTCAACATTAGGGCTACTCAGGAGCAACTCTCGGTCGTTTGTCTAATTCGCGACCCTAGAGACCACGTAGACAAAACGTTGCAACGACAAATCGCAGTTAGTAGTCACCTGTGCGGAAGGTTCTATGATAGCCTGCGCTGACCTAGAATGGTAATAGGACAGCCGCTGATCTGAACCAGCGAACCAAAGAATTGCTTCATTCGGGTTTAATGCAATTTCCACACGATAATCCGTCAATCGATTTTAAAAAAACTGCATCGCCTAGCTTTTTATGCTTCCCGGTTGTCTGATCGATTTGACCTTCGTATGTGTAAATCTGCTCAGGACTGTCCACGTTGACCATGCGCGTATTAGGCTTTAACATGTTGGCTTCAAACTGGCACGTTCGGGCTAAACGAAACATTAATATCACGTAATCAGCTAATGTTGCTAACCTTTGTCGCAAAGCAGTTCAGTGACAACTATTCCATTTGATTGAAAATATTTGTTCTCACTAGTGCGAACACACATATCATCTATGTATAAACAACCTACACTGTCAGCTTCGTCTCCTTTTCCTCGAAATCTTAATTCAGCATGCTCAAAACGACATCCTAAAAGAAAGAAAAACAAGTTTAGCTGAACGAATAACATATTTTTAGTGGCTGATTGCCCGAAAAATTGTCATTTGCTGACCAACTGTGATCTTAGCCGTTAATTCTTAGCGCTCTTAGCGATCTTAGCGATAGTGATCTTAGCGCGCAACCGCACAAATCCATTTTCATTGTTTCTCGGCCAGATAGCCATAAAACTGTGTTTTCGTGGTCATTCTAGACCAATTTTAGGTCGCTAAGCACGCTCAAACCACCCGATTGACTTGAAACAAGTCACTCGTTCAATGCATATCCGTTTAATGCAACCGCAATAAAATCGTGAAAAGATTTTTCTGATTTTCTAGGAAATGTAATGCCCCCGCTAAGAGTTATAGCTCTATTTTGAGTTTTCCTGTAAAGCTGGTCTTGGCGCGCAATGCGATTGAGCGAAAACATCAGAATAATCTGAGACTGTTTTGGAACGATGCTACATTAAAACTGCTAAAATGCAAGTAAAAAAGCTTACTGTTCTCTTTCGGAAGCCCGACGTTGTCGGTAATATCGCTGACGTACACATAAGAGGCTTTGCCTGCTGGAAGTCTGCACGTCTGTCCGT
>MQUG01001475.1:0-17291 GCA_007213375.1 Steinernema feltiae | reverse complement strand
CCCATATCAAAAATTTGGGCAGGCTAGAATCGCAGAAACAAAACCGTGATTAAAAACAACAACTTTGTTTTCAATATGTTACAAAGAGCAAAAATCAGATCAAAAAACCCGGGACTATCAAAAAAATTCCCGGGACTATTAAGTTTTTGCAAATCAACGGGTTGGCAGGCAAATGTGATCAAAAATGTTTCAAATTTGCAGTTGGCTAAACGATGTGGACAAATTATTGGTTACACATATCTTACACATATTACACTTATCAAATTCTGTGCAAAAATATGAGAAAAAAAGTAAATACAAACCTACGAAACCTAAATCTGGAGCTTCATTTTAACCAGTTCGTTTCAAGGCAAAAAACGGGCAAAAATTGTAAAACTTTTCTCTCTAACTCTGACATCCACATTCTTTACAATATTCAATATTAGTTTGACTCATACATGTAAACAGCATTACTAACTGACTTTGAGCAATTGGCGTTGCTTGATAATAGAAACGCAGCAATGGCGGCTTTCTTAAAGCGGTTGAATAAATGACAAAAATCTGTTTTGTTAGGTTAATTTGCATAAATTGCGGCGTTTAGACCACTGAACGCAAATTATTGCAGCATGGTTCTAAATTATTTCGTCACACAGCTAATGGTGTTGCAATTCCGTAATAGCTCTCAAAAATTGTTCCCCATATGATTCACCAAAAAAAACCAAAAGCGATTATGCCGTTTTATCAGGTACGTTTGATAGATATGCCTGTAGCGGGACTGCAATACTAGGTTTTGATAAGTTTTTCAGTACAGTACAGATCACCTAGGAAACCACAAATCTACAACGCGATTATGCCGTTTTATCAGGTACAGATAAAAGCAAAAAATGTTACTCTTACACCAGTTTTTGATTTGTTTGTCCGCCATCTTACTGTAAGCTTTCTGAGAAAGGCTGCAAACTGAGCCCGCCACAACTAAAATGAAGTGGCGCATTGGAATTGGGAAAGCGAATTGGAATTCAAAAAATAAAAACGAGTTTTTTTCTCTTTGCATTGAATTATATTCACAAGCAGAGCAAATGCCAACGAGTTAATGGAAGATAGAAAAATTGGGGGTTAATAAAAATCGATTTTGTAGCTTGCACCGTAGCTTGGCAGAACCACTTTGAAAACCACAAAATACAAAAATTAAAAACTCCAAAATTTTCAAAAAGCTTTTCAGCTGGCCAACAAACTCAACAAAACTGACGATCAAAAAATAAAATTCTAAGGTTAAAAAATATCTTTAGTATATTTGCGAGTTGAGAAGGTTCCATCTAATTAAATTTGGGTTATTACATTAAACATTAAACATTAAATTTGGGTTAAGAAATTGAAACGCAAACACCAAAAAGAACGTGAAAGCCAGACAATCGATCAAAATTTGTTATCAACGCGTTGTCAACACAAAAAAGTTTTAATTCATAAATTAAAACAAAATCTGAAGTTTCAAAAATTCTCCAAAAATTCTGATACACAAGCACCGCTGCAAATCCGCTCAATTATCGTTTGCTTTTCAGTTCCATACAACCCATTCCTTCTCGAAGCGACTCCTCTGGACCGTCGAAGGACAGCTGCAGTTCCGTCTGGGACGCAATCTGGCCCGATACACGGCCATTGATGGGATTGAATTCCGCTGGCCGCTGATCGAGAACTCGAGCGTGCTGATTGGCGTAGGATTCTGGCCAAATGCGAGTTACGGCGCTGTGAGCAGCAACATTAGAGAGCCTGTTAGCAAAAGAAGCATACAAAAATGAAAATTTACCTCGAATTTCAGTTCCTCTCATCGATTTGCGAATTTGTAAAATGCGAAAAGACCGAAGCCTACTGTAGCAATCCGATCAAGCCACGAGGACATTGCTGCTATGTGTGCGGTAGGGCAATAATACAACTGCAAAAATAGCAAAAGAGATTACGGTACTTTAGCTCGCAGAACAGAGTTTGAAATGACCGGCGTACCGATGAATACGGTGGAAACTGTAATTGACCGGATTTATGAGAACGAGGATTCGGAGAATGTTGGGATTACGGTCATCAAAATCACCGAAGACGCGATTATGCCGTTTTATCAGGTACAGATGAAAACAAAAATGTTACTCTTATACCAGTTTTTGATTTGTTTGTCCGCCATCTTGCAGAGCCAATGTCAACCAGTTAATGCAGGCAAAAATTGAGGGTTGATAAAAAGCAATTTTGAAGCTTGCACCGTAGCATGGCAGATGATTTAGAATACCACAAATTACCAAAATTAAAATCCAGGATTCCCATAAATCTTTTCAGCTGGCCATCAGCAAAACTGACCTGATGAAGATCAAAAAATAATTTGTCTCTGGTGAAAACCTGAAAGGTCTTTGGGCATTTTTGCGAGGTCGAGAAGGTTCTTTTTAGAGTAGCACCTTGCAGTGCATGGTCTGTAGGGGGCAAAAATGAAAGTTTAAACAAGTTTGTGTTGAATTCAACGCTTGATTCCATTTAGAAAAAATAATATTGTAGTATAAACGACAAAAAAGGAATAAAATATTCACATTTAAACGTTAACAAGAACCACGCCAGGGTTATTCAACCAAAAACATTTTTTTTTAATGGATTTTCTTAGTTTTCGAAAAGCTACTATTTTAAATTTTTTAGAGAAGGCTTATAGAAATTCTTAAAAAGTTCTTAGGCAAAAGACAATTAAAATGAAGCAAATTTTGATTCTGAAAAACAACATTCAACGTTATTCAAATTTAAAACAAAAGTTATTTAGGAGGACATTAAGAAAGACAAATATTATTTGGTATAGAGTCATTTAGTCAGTCAGTCATAGAGTTCCGCACAATTGCGACAAAGAGATACTGAAAAACGATTCACTAAAAACTAAGCAAAAGGTTAAGAAAAATTACAATTGCTTGAAAAAATGAATGCTGAATTCAGACCTTTGATTTTAAGAAAAATGACCATTTAAAATTGTTTAGAGAATGCATTAAAATTTGTGACCTTAAAATTCAAAAAATTAAAATCGAAATAATTGCTAAAGTCAAAAAACCAAAAATTGAAAATTTTTTTGAATTCTAAGAAATACGACTTTTTATATGAAGCATTTTAAAATTCAACAAATATGAAATACTAAGAGGATATTTATGCCGAAAAATAAGACAAAAATTTATTTAGCATTAAACCGCAACATTGCCACCAAGAAAATAGCAAAAAACCAAGAAAAAAACTAAAAAATAAATAATGTTGCCTAAAAAAGAACGAAGTAAGCGAAAACCTTTATAGCGTGTTTCTGGCAAAGAAAATTATTGTTTTTCAGCTAGCCATCATCTCGAACCACCCATCGGAATTTGACTCTGACAAATTCGAGCATTTGGAGTGGAAATTTATGGACACGATTCGCTATTTCACAAGTAAGGCGCTTATTATAGTACCCGATTTTGGAATATTACAATTTTAGACAAATACCACGGTCTCACGCTCAGCCACCTGAAGTCTGAATACAGTACCCAGCATAACAAGCTCAGAGCAGGTTAGAACAGTCAATACATGACCAAAAATGGTTTTAAAAAATGAACATTTTAGGCAGTTTCTTTGCCGCTTTCATCGTGTTTGCTACTCTCATTACACTAGCGGTCCTTGGAACCTACGGAATTCGTGAATATGAGACCAATCCGAGGTAACAATACCGTAGATTATCAAAAATGACCTAAAATTCAGCTTCCGCCTGTGGTTGACCAGCTACCGGAATCGAACTCAAGAATTTGCATCAATTTCACCAAAGCGCGAGGAGACGACGGCGATGACGAAGTGACGTTGGTCCACTCGGATGTGAACCCGAATTTCGTGGACGAATCGATGGAATTTGTGAATCGGGGATATGATTTGGCGCAAATGGATCCTGTTGATCACGGCAGTCCAGGAACTGATGATACAGCCGACAAAAATACAGGAGAAAATTGGTTGATATTGATTTGTGAAGTGTTACCGTAATCCGGGCTTGAATGATATTTTTTAATGATTCTATCGATTGGTAAATTAAGCGCGTGGAGACGACGATCCTCTTGAGCACGACAGTCCAGGAAATGATAATGTAAAGTTCCAAAGGTCTTCTGACCTTTTGGTCTGCTAAATTCCATACCGAGTTTACAGCCTGGGAATCTGGAGCGAGCTCCGGGTGGTTTACAACCACCGGTGCCGCTCGCTGGCTTACAAAATAAGTTGTATCAATATTTTAAATACAAGGTAATCAAAGGAGCAAAACATAATAGAAAAGAAGAAAATGCTCACAGAAATGAAGAAATTAAGGCTGCCAAAATCACTGTTCTCGACTGCCTCTCATTCTGAGTAGATAATTGGCTTATATTGATTTGATTGGTGTTGACTTCTTCTTGTTTGGTCTGCACTATAAAAACTGTAAAAGGGAGAAATCAAACACACTCAAACACACTCTGTCTGCTTCATCGACGAGTGGTCGGCTCGCCGATCGTCGTTCATCGTCGTTTTAACACCATGTCGCTATGTTTCCAACAACACGAAGCAAATCAAACTCTCCTTATCCGCAATCTGAAGGAATCTAGGACGTTGATTTGATTCAGCGTTCCTCCGAAGAGCTCGATGCCGTCTTGGGCCTCCTGAAACTCCGACACATCGAAGTGCGCTCTGAAGCTGTCTCCTGTTCGCGCAGGCGTCAGGTCGCAAAAAATCACTTTCTCGACTGAACGTTTAATTACGAACGGCAAGTTTATGAACGGCGACGGTAGAGGAACAAATGAATTCTGACCTAAACAAGAATCGATCAGGTCGTGAAACACAAAACAAGCCCACAGTAGCCCTGAGTCGCTGCAAAAAAACATCACCACATTCCAACGCACAAACACTCAAAAAAGTGATGAGTAGACAATTGTATCTTAATTTCAAAAATTTTGGAATTGAAAGCAGCTTGTTCTTGTTTGGTATGTATTTTGGTGCGAAATCAACACCCAATCAAAAAATCGTTAATTCTAATTACCGGTAGTTTTCCATGTCGCCACGACTCAAGCTTGATATTATATCAAGCTATAGAATACAAATATAAATTGTCATTTCTGAAATGAACCACTAGTAAAGAGCAAATATGACTAGCGGTCCGCACTAAAATGCCTACGTTCAGCTGTTTACTTTTTTCTCTGAAAAAATAGCTATGAGACAAGTGACGAGTGGTGACACAAGTGACACGTTTCTGCTATTATGCATGAATTATTGTGACCCACATAAACAAAATTGTCGCGTTTCTGTGCCAAGCAGTGTGGAAATATAAAAACGACGAGCGGCTTCGGAGGGACATAAAGCTGTTGCTTCAATACCATCAATGAACGGCACGATTTAACCTTATTTCTGCGTCTGGAGCTTTTTGGTTTTGTCCGGGGTGAGTGCAAAGTACTAGACCAAAATTAGTCTGGAATGATCGGAGTATTAAATAATTAATGCATTGCAAGTTAATTCGAATTGAGTTGTATGTTAAAGTCAAATTTGCGCATTCAACAGAACACAAACCGGGGAACAGTTCAACAAACACCGCTTTATTGCAAAATGCGACACACTTGCACCTGAATTTCCTCGCTGGAGGGAGGTTGTCTGTTGTCTCTGGGGTCTTACCTGAATAGCCTGCCACAAAGTAAATTACGGATTAGAAGGAAGACAGTGAATGTTTGATGCTTGGCCATTTAGTGGTATAACTGCATTGTGCTGTGCTCAATGTAGTTTAATTTAATTTAATTTAGTATGCACAGTAGTCATCACAAGTGAAACAAGTTAAAGGAGCGAATAATATGGCGGAAAATGATGCATAGGTCCCACCAACAAATGGCTGCAGATCGATATCAACAGACTACGAAACAACAGTCAAACGGCGTTAAAGCATAATACAAATGCGTCATTTTAAGCGGGAATCAATGGGTCAGATCCCAGACTAACACAGAGAACATCACTTTTCGAAGACGTAGAAGTACGAGAATTACGACAGAAAAAAACATAGAGCGCTCAGTGTTTGCGGAAAACTTCAATTTGATAGTTTACAAGTTTCAAATAATTCCAAAAAAATTTGACTTTTTAGAATAATTTACCTTTACCGAACGATGTACTGTACTCTGTAGCCTGGTATCACTGACTGTACTATTACGTGCAAAAATAAATCCCGGCGGACGAAATTGAGAATTTATTTGTTTTTTAGGAGAGAAAACCAAATGGCAAAAATTAAATTTAAAAAACAATAACCAAATGTGGGTTGCTTCCTACGTTCCTGCACGCTATGTTGCTAAAAATTTTAAACATCAAATATATCATACATTGTTTTTTTTATAGAATTTTACAGAAGGGAGCCATACATTCATTCAAAAGCCAAAATACAACAAATATTTGTGTCAAATCATATGATCCGTTTTTTAAACGATGGAAAATGCGTCGTATAAATAATTTGTGCAAAAAAAAAAAGAAAAGGCATTTACAGATTCTCCAAATCGAGAATTTCGATATCCAGAGGAGAAAGTCAAATGGACACTAGAGCTTCAATTTGTAAAAATGAAAAAAACTTTTTTTTCATTGTTGACGTTTGCTTGGCCCAGACTAAGAAAGAGGTACAAAAAAACACCATTTATTAAAAATTTAAAGATTTAAATGTTGGCGTATTTGAAACGTATTTGATCATTATACAATCAGCTTTTGTTGTTGTAAATTTTGTTGTAAAATTTTAAGCACTGGTTGGTGCACCGAAAACCAAAAAATTTAAAAATTTAACAAGGAATTTAAATTGAAATAATTCGTGCAACAAAATGTTTCTTCCTGTACCTGTTTCTTCCTGTACCTTAAGCATTTGCTGCGCATTTAAGCGACTCAAGCATTATTGCAATCTGAATGGAGTATGGCAGAGAATCCAAAAAAAAAAAATCTTTTTTCTGTTGTAATGCTGAGGGTCGCTACGTTCCTGCTACGTTTCTAATTGCTGCAACATAAAGGAAAAGATCTCAAATAATAAAAGATAACGAATTAACAAAGCTGAAAATTTTCCAAAATAATTACATGTGCAGGCTGTAAACATTTTTAGAAACAGATAATGAGAATGCCCAAAAATAAACTCATAATGTTTTTTGTCTCAATGCCGCAAATCTCCGGAAATCATTAATTTCGCGAAAATACTTTAACCAAACAGGCGCGCTTAAAATTGATTGAACTAGTTTAAAGGGTTTATCGTTTAAATGAATGTTTTCATCTGAGAGAAAATACACGTTCCACGTGAATATATACAGATACGAATCCAGGTAAATGTTAGAAATTGCAAAAATTCAACACCATTTATGTTTGCTGGAATTGTTTTGAGCGTTGATGGATGGCAAACGCCACAAATAGACAAAAGATGCAATTGGTAGGCAATGGTGTGTCTGTTTATAACGTGAGTCAGCACTCAGGAGACTGGGTGGCAGAAGAATCAACAAAAATCATCTGAAACGTCTGAAACGAAACAAAAGTTTTTGAGAATTTGAAAATTTCTCGTATTTTTCTTCTCAATCTCCAGACTTCAAACTAAAATAGTGATTTTATTATACACAAAAAATGTAAAAAAAACATACAAAAATCGTGGTTACGATTGTTACTGGTAATTTTCCTTGTCACCAAGACCCAGAATTGCACACTCTTGGCGAATAAACTTTCCTACACTTAAGCAAACTTCCCTTGAATGCGAGAAAGTGGGAAAAGCATCCTTTATGGAATGATCAAGTAGTAATCAGAACAAAAAATAGCTTCACAACTGGCGACATGAGTAAGACGTCTCAACTATTCTCCATGGTTCATTGTGACCAAAACAAAAATGTTTGTTTGCCTCTCTCAAGAAAACGACAACGTGTTTATTGCCTCTCGATATAGCGGCAACGAACAACCGAAGATGCGAAATTAACGACCGATTCGTCGATTTTGATTATCGGGATATGAAAATTGATTCACAAAAATACCTTTGAAAATTACGTTTGAGGCGCCCCAAGTGTAATCTTTTGCAAAGCGTACTTTAAACCGTTGCAACGTAAACTCTGTGGCCCAGTATTTACCAGTGGATCATATTTTAAAACCCTTGCTACTAACAACAGTTAAGAACTGCTAATTTCGAAGAAGATCGCTTTATAAAAGAGCTAAACGCGAGCTACGGCATTGTGAGCAGCAACATCAAAGAGGACATAAGCAACGCAAACGGACAGTAAAGGAAATCAGCTTCTATTTAGCCTCCTCTACGTACCACGAGGAAATTGCCGTCTATAGTGGGGTGCTTATACGAAAATGCAAAAAAAAACAGATTTAGCTATCCGAACAGAACTGGATATGACGGAAATATCGATGAGTACGGTAAAAACTGTAATGCAGTCTGTGAGAAAAGGTGACGGATATCGTAATTACGATTATTTAATTCACGGATCTACATCGTAATTTTTTTAACAGAAAACTGTTGGTCTGTGCCACAGATGTATTTAAATGTTTGGCATTTTTGTGCAGTTCTTTGAGTGCTACATGTCCAGCCTAAATGCTACATGTCGAGTTTTGATGGGCAGACAACAAAACCAAAATAAGTCAACTAATGACATGAAATTACAAAAATGAAATTATAACCACGAAGAGAATGCCGCGATGTGTGTGGTAGATTTGTGCAATTTTTGTGAGGTCCTTGTTTGCGCCATCCTCGATACGATACATCTATGCCTAAGCTCACAGAGAAATGATTTACAGCAAAGCTAGATGAACGTTACAAAAAAAAATAAAGAATCCAACGACGACGACCAAAAATGAAACGAATATCTTACTACTGTAATGTGTTTAGTCTACTGTATTTACGGTTCTATATTGTAGTGCAAGTGATGAGAAGAGAGAAGATTTCTCTTGTTCCATGTTCCCGCTGACAAGATTGTGGGTTGATTGCAAAACCAAAGTCCCGAAATGTTTTGTGGTAACCTTTTTGTTATGACTTAATTTTCGCGAGCTATGGTCCTGTTAGTTTAAACAGTTTTAAAACAAATTTAAACAGTCAGCAACACAAACGTACAAAAATGAAATTATAACCACGTTTGGTAAATTATTCTCGTTTGGTAAATTATAACCAAGCCAATGCCGCGATATGTGTGGTAGATTTGTGCGATTTCTGTGAGGTCTTTGTTTGCGCCATCCTCGATACATGAATGTCATAGCTCACGGTGTACGTTGGTGGACGTTGCAAAAAAAAGAATCCGATGACCAAAAAATGAAACGAATATTTTACATTTCATCTACTGTATTTACGATTCTATATTGTACTGCAAGTGCTGAGAAGAGCTGATTGATTTCTCCCGTTCAATGCGGTTCCTGTTGACAAAATTATGGGTTGATTGCGAAACCAAAGTCCGAAATGTTTTGTGGATTGTCGGTAGCTTTTTAGTGCCTTTTTGTTATGACTTAATTTTCAATAATTTAAAAAATGCGAAATAAATCAAAAACGTACAAAAATTGAATTTACCCTATCGAAAATTTTGCAGGCTAGAATATACAAAATCGTTATTAAAAAACAACAACTTTGTTTCCAACGTGTTACACAGCATCGGACCAGCAAAAAAAATACGAAGTTGTTCACAGGAAGCAGTTCAAGTTGACAAAAACCGAGTTGATTATTGTTTTGAATTGACTAAAAATGTTGACATTGTAACGCGCCGCTCTGTGCATGATGAAGAATCTCCCTTAAAGGCTAATAACTGAACCAGTACAGCAAAAACTTAACCAACGTTAAAACGGTGTTTTTGCTACTACATAGAAACGCGCACTGCTTTTATTAGCGCATGACGTGGTCGTCATATTTTTTTTATGCTAAATAATAATTTTGTGGCATTGTGACGTTCTTTCTATCGTTTGTAATTGATCACATAGTTGACAAAAGTTTAAAAACCGCAAACCCAACGGCGCAAAAAAAAATGGAAAATTAAAAAATGCTCACAAAATTCAGGATGTAATTCAAATTGACAAAAAATTCGCTGTTCTAGACTTCTCATACTGAGTAAATAATTGGTTATATCGATTCGATAAAGATTTGCATTGAAAGTAGCTTCTTCTCGTTTGGTGTGTACTTTCAAAAGTGAGGAATCTAGCAACGCCCTGAGCAAAATGAATTTATTGATTTGAGTTTGAGATTTGGAGATTTGATGAGATTTGAGATTTTGAGCTCCAGATTTGAGTAAAATTATCTGCATAAAAAGGGCAAAAAGATGAAATTTATAATTTGAAAGGTAGGTTGCAATTTTTTATTTTTTGCTTCTGTGTTGAATTGTTCAGTTATCTTCAAAAAACAAAGCACAAAGCAAAGCAAAAAACAAAAAATCCATTGAAGTCGCTTTCCTATCAATTACAAATAGGTTAAAATTAAATTTTAAGTTAAATTCAACGATTAGGCGACACTTTGTCAACTTTGTCAGGCTGTGTAGAATTGAGTTGGTCCAGAATAAAGGCTTTTATTTATTATTCAAGGCTAGGTGAACAGTGGACAAATCAGCGAAGTTATTTTCACGTTGCGTTAGCGGATCATGCGTTTTCAAAAAATCCACTTCTTTAATTTCACAGAATATCTTCGATGATTTTACAAAAAATTTCCATAAACAGGGTTTTGTAGGACACAATGCAAAGTTTTGCGTTTTCTGCTCTGCGCATTATGGTTAACACTAAAAAATTTGTTTTCAGTTTGCAAATAAAAACGTCGTTTTAGATTTGTGTGTAGCTAAGATGTTTCTGTAAAATTGCAACAACAAAACCGTGTTGTGTAGCCGGTGTAGTGCTTCTTTCAAAACAATAAAACCCCAAAAAAAATTGAAAAAAATAGGTTTATAGATTATGAAGTTCAATTTTGAACTTATTGTTAGGCCTATTTTACGCCAAATTGATGAGACACAGGACTAAAAAAAATAAATCGATAGGCTTTATTTCAAAAATATCTAATCGATTCTTTTTTTATTAACTTGCTTGAATAAAAAAAAAAGTGCGACCAAAAAACTATTTATTTGTGTTATTCCGTAAAATGTTAAACAAAATTGTTGAAAAATTATTTGTTCAAAAATCTCAAAATTATAAAATGTTGTGTAAATGTTGAAAGCAAAGAACAAAAAAATTCCATTATTTTTGTGTAAAGATGACGACACAAAACTACTTTGAAAGATACACCAACCGCCGGAAGGTCGTGGGAAACGAACAAAAATTTGTTCTTACAAATGTTACCGGTACTTTCCATGTTACCACAACGCAATGCTTACTGTTCTGTTAAACGAAGGTGGCCAATTCTGGCCCAAATGAGGCTAAAAACAAACTAACCTTGAATGCAAGAAAATTCAAATTTTTCCTTTTTTGAATCAACAATTAACTGGCACAATTGCAACTGAAAGAAACGGAGGCAAAAAAGCATCATTTCTGGTATTAGTCAATAGTCTACCGGCGGCCACATTATTAAGAAGCCTATGTTTGGCTGTTGGCGTTTTTGAAAAATAGCAATAGTGAAAAATAGATGACGACTGGTGTGAGGCGCACAAGTGAGGCGTCGCTGCTATTATGCATGAGTTGTTGTGACTGAAAAATAAAATTGATATGCAGCTTCAGACAGACAAACAAATTTATCGCTTCATTGATACCATGAACGGCGTAATGAACATGTAGCGGGGTAATCAGTTGGCGCGGGTGTGGTATGAGCACGGAGACCTCAAACTTGGGTAATTAAACCTTTTCAGTTAGCTGCTTTGCCATCTTGACGGCCTGCTCTTTTCCAGAGTCCATCGAACAGCCGATGGAGCCAATTTGTAACTGACTCCGGTAAACGCTAAAAGGAACTAACGGGTTTTAAGCTATTTGCAATCAATTTTTAAAATGCATAAAGAATAAAGGAATAAAGAAATTGTAAAATACAATAATTTACAATAAATTTAGAATTTAAAATTCACAAATGGGTGCTTTAGACACCTATAAATTGCAAAACCGTCACCTGCAAAAATACGGCACACAAAATTGCTCATAGGAAACAGTTCAAATAGACAAAAATACTGAGCTGTTCAACGCTTCAACGTTCAAATGGTGCATGTTTGCTATCACGAGGAATTGCGCACTATTTTATGATTAGTGCATGAAATTGTTATTCAAAGCCATAAGTTAGCCGTCAAAAAAAGTTTGTCTAACTCTTTTAACTAGCTTGACAAATCAAGCTCTGGATTAATTCCAAAAACGCCAAGATCCGCGTATTTTAGGGGATATTTTGTATCAAATAACATTTTCAATAGGTAGCCCAGCGACTAGTTAGTCTGTAAAGTAGTCATAATTTCTAGTCTAAGTAGAATTATTGACTAAAACGATTGGCGCAATAACTATGCCGATAGCGTAAGTTGTATCAAAACAATGAGCTAAATACATTTATCATCTAGATTTTACAACAGTAAAGCAAAAGTAAAGTAGAAATTTTTGAAGACCGTCTGCAAAAAAAATGTGAAAATTGACAAAATTGTTACTTAGTGTACTACGAGTATTAAGTATGCCAGTTTTCATAATTTATTATGAAAAGACTGCGTTTTCTACGGTTGCTGTCGGTGAGAGCGGAAAATCTCAAGTTGCCACTATACATAACTGGATTCCGCAAATGTTTGCTGTTTCTCCACCGGAATCCTCTATTTTTGTGTGCTTCCTGGTTAATTTGCGTTGAACTCACATTGAATCAGAATCACTCAAAAATGCCAAGGATTGCTCGATTCTGTTTTATTTTTGATTTTATTCTGTAAATACAAAAATAAATTTCTTCTAAAAATGATTTGGAACGCCTGAACCATTGCATGATTTCATGAATTTCTGAACTGAACTCATGAATTCCATTTCATGAACTCTTGAAACAAGTACCAACTAACAAATCAAACAAAATTAAAGCCTGGAACTTGATAGTTGTAAGAAAAGTGGATGTAAGAAAAAACACCACCGATGACGCAAAAAAACATCAATTGTGCTAGTTAAGAATGTAAACTATTGTTTTTTTTGTGTATAAAGCCTTTACAGTACATTTATTTACAGTACGGGCCTTGATATATTTTTCTTAGAGTTGAGGGAAATTTTTTTAGGTAAAGTAGAAATTTTTAAACTCGCAAAAAAAGAAAAGAAAATTCTTTACAAAATTATTACAACAGCAAACATTCCGCAAATGTTTGCTATTTCCCAACCGGAAACTTCTATTTTTGTATGCTTCCTGGTTAAATTGCGTTCCGGAAGGACTCACATTGGATCAGAATCGCTCGAAAATGCCAAGTATTGCTCGATTCTGAAAATTCTGACTTGATCATAACAAAAACTCGAACTGCACGAATTCTAACAAAGAAATATGTGTAAAAATTACAAAAGAAATTATACTCATAATCAATGTAGGTGCTTTGAAATGTACATAAAGACTGCGTTTCATGCATAAAACTTTGTTTTTCAGTTTGAAGAGTAATTTGTGTAATTTCAAAAATACTACAAAATCGATTTGGAACGCCTGAACCATTGCATGATTTCATGATTTTTTTAAATACCTAAATAAATAGAGTTACAGGAATAATAGTGAATATGATGCGTAATCAGACTCTGAAAATTTGTAGTTTGAAAAAATGAAAGCGAACACAATGTCGTTGTTTAATTTGAAATTTAATTTGGGTTGTCTTTATGTTCAGTTTGGTTATTTTGGCCGAAAATTACTCTTCTTTTCACCAAAACAACGTTCCTTAAGGATTACTTTAGATTAATTGACTCTATTTTCTCCAGGAAATGGAAATCAAAAATGAGAAGGATCAAAAATCCTCTTCCAAAAATAAATTAATAATATGTTTTGACTCAATGCCTGAATGCAATTTGACTGAAGTGTATACAGGTAAGAATCGAGGTAAATGCTAGAAATTGCAAAATTTAATACCATTTACGTTTGCTGGAATTGTTTCGGGCATTCCGCAAGCCAAATGATGATGAAATGAAGAACCAGTTCCAAAAATTTTATTTTTGAGAGAAAAGTCTGAATCTGAAAGTCACTGAAAGCAATTTTGCAAAAATACTTTGTTGTAACCAAACGACAACTACGCTGAAAAGCGCGCTTAAAATTGATTAAAAAACAAATTTATATCCACACAATCAGTATCAGGCATTAAAAGAAAAAAGCTAGCGGCTTTACTAAACGAATTTCATCAAATTGAAAAACTTTTCGACAAAATATGAAGTTGATAGGTAATGTTGTGCTCTTCATAGCGTGCGTGAGCAATCTGAATACTTGATTGAGGTGATTGGCGACAAATTGTGGCCGAATGTGAGCTACGGCCCTGTGAGCAGCAACTTTAAACAGTCAGTTAGCAACACAACCGTACAAAAATGAAACTATAACTCGGAAGCCAAGGTCGCGATGTTTGTGGTAGATTTGTGCCATTTCTGGGAGGTCCTTGTTTGCGCCATCCTCGATACACATATGAGAAAAGATACGATGCACAATTTACGGCCAATTTAGATGACTGTTGCAAAAAAAAAAGAATCCAACGAATGAAGGGAATATTTTACATTTCGTCTATTTCGTTTACGATCCTACGCTGTACTGTGATGAGACGAGTTAATTGTTTTCTGCCGTTCAATGCGGTTCTTGTTGACAAGATTGTGGGTTGATTGCAAAACCAAAGTCCCGAAATGTTTCGTGGATACGGTAGGCTTTTTGTTATGACTTAATTTCACATTACGCATTTCATTTCGCATTCGCATTTCGCATTAAAATGTGAAATAAATCAAAACGTACAAAAATTAAATTTACCCATATAGAAATGCCATGCTGGTCATAAAATTCTTTTTTTCAAGCAATCCTGCAACAATAAATTTCTATTTTCAAGAATTCTTTTCCACAATGACGTGAATTAGTTTGCTATGGAAAAAAATAGATTTTGAACTGCTTACCAGCTTGAACCTGTGACTCACGACAGTGAAGCAAACGCAAAAGCAAAAGTTTTTCCACTTCAACAACTCGAAAAACGCTCACAAAAAGATTTTCAATTCTTTCTTTAAATGGATGGATTTCCTGTATTAGTTTCAAATTTTATCCCATCGGAGCTTATTCTATTCCACTTCCCTGTGAATTTGGCCTTCTGTTTGAACACTTGTCGGTGTCCTGATGTAATCAAGGTGGTTTTTGTTTTGTTTCTAGTTTGAAAGCATTGAATATTAAATTGGTTTTTGACTTGAGTAAAATGGGCATTAAAGTGCAAAAATGAAAAAAAAACGTAACAGACGCTTATAATTGATAATTGTTCGATTTGAATTGGTGCCGTCTTAAGCCACAGTTATCGTTGAAGAATTTAGTAATCCTGTGTTATTCAATTTGTATTGGAGCCGTTTTTCCTTTGTTTAAACAAAAATACAATTATTTTTATTTTATTGTCTGATGAATTATCAAAAAACAAATTTTTTCAATTTCACAGTACGGCACTTGAAATACTTTGCTTCATTAGAAAGAGATTTTAGTTTTAGTTTTAATTTTAGCTGAAATTTTAGTTTCAACATGAAAAACCGAGACTCGCAAAGCCAAAAAAAATAATATTTATTTTAAAAATTGAAGACAATTGGTAGGAGGTACTATTGCTGCTAAGAGGTGGCATTAAGCATAGCTGCTATAGTAAAACTCACGCTGCTTTTAGTTTGTCAGTATCGGTATGTTCAATCAAAAATTAATCGTTTTTTGAATTTTCGAACAGGGTATACATAGTGAAAGTAGAAAAATATCTTGAATCATGCGCATGAAGGAAAAAATCATGAAGGAAAAATTAAAAATGTAACAACAATTTCCTATTTTCAAGAAGTCTTTTCCGTTGTTAAGACGTTTGTTAGAAAGTAGTGTAGAGCTCAAAAATGGATTATGAACTGCATTTGCTATGCAAGAAATCACGACAGGAAAGCAAATCAACGTTTCAAAGTTTGATCACAACAATATTATCAACGCTTTGTTATAACGTAGTATGGATTTGTTCATTTCAATTCTTCTCCCTCTGGTTATTGTTGTCGATTTGCATACAATCCATTCATAGTACGATTTAAAGTTTAAAAAATGAATCCCGTGTAACTCAATTTTTATTGGCATGGTTTTTTTTATGCTGTGTGCAAAAATAAAATTGTTTTCATTGTAGAGCGATTGATCTAAGATGAAATTTATCAGCTAGGGCAGATTTGGAAATTTTGCGGACGATTCATCTCTGCAGTGTTTCCCTTCTGAGACAAAGTAAAATTCCTTTGCTGAATAAACTTATCTTCAAAAAATTATTGACGCGCATGATTTCTGCATTTTGCTTCACGCCAGAGTGTGCAAAAAAGTGAATTAAATTGGAGCAGATGCTAGAGAAAATTGTCCAAAAAATCAATAATGCTGTTTACAAAATTCGCAACAGTTATTTTTTATATTTAAACCCAGAAAATATTAATTAGAAATCTGTTTGATTACTTTCTGTACATACAAAAAACAATTGTTTCTATTTTCAAATTTTACGCCAACGCAACCGATATCATTCTTACATTCTTACATTGTTTTAGGTTAAGTTTAGGTTAGGTTGAGATTAATTGTCCATTGCCTAACTAACCGCATTTTCAGTTAAATTGAAATGGGAATGACACGAAAGCTAGATTGAAAATTACCGAAAGTATCGGTTTAAAAGTTGTGGTTTGAATTGAGGATGGAATTGAAAAATCAACTGAGTGGATAAACAAAAATAGAAAAACAACCAACAATAGTTGGAGCTGATCGAAAATATCAAAAAATATGCTTTTGAATTTAAGGATTTTGGTTTTAATTGCAGTTGTAAAATTGTATAATACTGCCTGAAAACAAAAATTTATTTTTACCGACATTGGAAAATTTACGAGATGAACTCATTCAACTGTAACTTGATTTATTCTAATCTCATTTTGCACTTGCGCCACTTCAAAACGACCGCTGTATTTCAAAAGATTGCAAATAACGGACTGTTACAACATCAGAGAACAGAAATTGACGTCAAATACGAACAAACTGAAAAACGCCACCAAACAGAGAGAACTGATCTAAAAACGTAAGGATATTCGCCGTATCTGTCGTAGTTTTGGTTGAACGGATGCTTGTTCAATCTAATTTGAATTTTCGTTGTTTTTATCGCAGTTCGAGCACTGAATTGTGACATCATTAAGAATATCAACAACGACAACAAAAAAAAAACAAATTGCGTTATCGTACGCTTATGAACCAATGAGACTAAATTTGTGTTCTTCAAGTCCATCAAAAAACA
>MQUG01001474.1:0-11009 GCA_007213375.1 Steinernema feltiae | reverse complement strand
TTCGGTCAAAATTTGCCTAGACTTTGGTTTTCTAGAATTGGTTGCTAGATTTGTCTTGTTCTGTTGTTCACTTGTGCTCGCGCTGACAACACACACTGGCATCGACACCCGCTGGCACATCTGCTAACATTCACAGAGGGAGTGTACAAGACGCTTTTACTGTTTTATTGATACAAGCTCTCTTTCTGGCAATAAAAGCGGATATAGAAAGTGTGGTTGGAGTAGTCGCGGAGTTTATGCTTCAAATAGCTGCACACAAGTTCAATCGGATTGAACTGACAGTGATAAGAAGGAATTCGAAGGCACATAATCCCGTGACTGTCTAGAATTTCCTCCACAGCGTATCGCGTGTGTGCTTGTGGGTTGCTAGCTATCAACTGTCGAAGTAGATGTACGAGTTCTGGTTTGCGTGTTTTCGCGTCACAAAGTACTCCAAACCGTGCTAAGTATTCGAGAATAACTGCTTTCCGTTCGCTGCTCTTTGGAGGAGCGTGTGGTAAGGTGGATAGTGTGTGGTAAGCTGCGTTATCCACGGAGGCTCTGCATCGCCCTGCATACGCGACAGTGCGTCTGCCACCGTGTTGCCCGCAACCTTCAGTGTACTCGATCTTTAGATCGTAGGTCTGCAGTTCCAGTAGCCATCGGGCTAGACTGGGGTTAGTGTCGGATTTAGTGAGTACGACAGTGGTTTGTGGTCGAAATGAAGTATCGTACGTGACATGAATATGTAGTGCCGAAAAAAGTTAAATAAACGGAAAACGCATACAGCTAGTTTTGAACAATTCTAATTAAACTGACGTTAGTTAGGGATAACACTCTGTTGTCCCTCAAGACTCACGAGAGTTATCGGCCTCAGGCGGATTTGCTCAGAGGCTGCGAGGAACGGGGTCTGTCGCAATAGGTTCACTGTTTATTGGCTTGACGTTTGGGAATGACAAAGCAACGAACGGAACAAGAACAGAGGTTGATTGAAGTCTTCGTGTTCTGCGAGAAGGGCCGGCCCGGATGCTTCGCGTTGTCCGCTTCGGTAGATCACCGACCTTCACACGTTGACGTTCATACTCTCGTTGAAGTTGCGTTTCATTGCTGCAAAAATCCGTTTTTAAAACTTTAAGAAAATCAACTGTAATGGTCTCCCAGTTTCCGCATCATCTAATGTCCTCCAATTGCGTCTAATTGCTTGTTAACATATTTAACGTACAGTAAACCATCGCTTGTGTTCAGTGTTAATCGGGTTCGGCGAGAGCCGCCCTACCGTAGTCATTTCAGACCATCAACCACCCGCGCCGCGAACGGAAGACCACCATTCGACAGGCGACCAACCTCCTCCGTCGCGACCTCGACTTGCGCAACCTCCACCAGCGCGTCGCCAACTGGTCTCGATTTCAACATGAGGAGACGACTAATAACCTTGGAAATTGTAGTATAAATACTGTGCTGTCCGACCCTTCTGGGCCCGGGCCTTTCAGTGAGCTGCAGCTCTGATCGAAGCCTGAAATAAAGTATCGTACTCCGACATCCCGTGTTCCGTTGTCCCCGCATTGCATTCCTCCAAGTGTAGTTATCGAACTCACTTTCGTCGTCAGGTTGACTACCGTGAGAGTCTGTCGTTGGTGCTTCTATCGTGAAGAGAATTAGACCTTGAGATTATATCACAACAGACAAACACGGTATACGGTATCGATCAGTCTCTGGTCTGATATAATCTCAAGGTCTAATTCTCTTCACGATAGAAGCACCAACGACAGACTCTCACGGTAGTCAACCTGACGACGAAAGTGAGTTCGATAACTACACTTGGAGGAATGCAATGCGGGGACAACGGAACACGGGATGTCGGAGTACGATACTTTATTTCAGGCTTCGATCAGAGCTGCAGCTCACTGAAAGGCCCGGGCCCAGAAGGGTCGGACAGCACAGTATTTATACTACAATTTCCAAGGTTATTAGTCGTCTCCTCATGTTGAAATCGAGACCAGTTGGCGACGCGCTGGTGGAGGTTGCGCAAGTCGAGGTCGCGACGGAGGAGGTTGGTCGCCTGTCGAATGGTGGTCTTCCGTTCGCGGCGCGGGTGGTTGATGGTCTGAAATGACTACGGTAGGGCGGCTCTCGCCGAACCCGATTAACACTGAACACAAGCGATGGTTTACTGTACGTTAAATATGTTAACAAGCAATTAGACGCAATTGGAGGACATTAGATGATGCGGAAACTGGGAGACCATTACAGTTGATTTTCTTAAAGTTTTAAAAACGGATTTTTGCAGCAATGAAACGCAACTTCAACGAGAGTATGAACGTCAACGTGTGAAGGTCGGTGATCTACCGAAGCGGACAACGCGAAGCATCCGGGCCGGCCCTTCTCGCAGAACACGAAGACTTCAATCAACCTCTGTTCTTGTTCCGTTCGTTGCTTTGTCATTCCCAAACGTCAAGCCAATAAACAGTGAACCTATTGCGACAGACCCCGTTCCTCGCAGCCTCTGAGCAAATCCGCCTGAGGCCGATAACCTCTCGTGAGTCTTGAGGGACAACAGAGTGTTATCCCTAACTAACGTCAGTTTAATTAGAATTGTTCAAACTAGCTGTATGCGTTTTCCGTTTATTTAACTTTTTTCGGCACTACATATTCATGTCACGTACGATACTTCATTTCGACCACAAACCACTGTCGTACTCACTAAATCCGACACTAACCCCAGTCTAGCCCGATGGCTACTGGAACTGCAGACCTACGATCTAAAGATCGAGTACACTGAAGGTTGCGGCAACACGGTGGCAGACGCACTGTCGCGTATGCAGGGCGATGCAGAGCCTCCGTGGATAACGCAGCTTACCACACACTATCCACCTTACCACACGCTCCTCCAAAGAGCAGCGAACGGAAAGCAGTTATTCTCGAATACTTAGCACGGTTTGGAGTACTTTGTGACGCGAAAACACGCAAACCAGAACTCGTACATCTACTTCGACAGTTGATAGCTAGCAACCCACAAGCACACACGCGATACGCTGTGGAGGAAATTCTAGACAGTCACGGGATTATGTGCCTTCGAATTCCTTCTTATCACTGTCAGTTCAATCCGATTGAACTTGTGTGCAGCTATTTGAAGCATAAACTCCGCGACTACTCCAACCACACTTTCTATATCCGCTTTTATTGCCAGAAAGAGAGCTTGTATCAATAAAACAGTAAAAGCGTCTTGTACACTCCCTCTGTGAATGTTAGCAGATGTGCCAGCGGGTGTCGATGCCAGTGTGTGTTGTCAGCGCGAGCACAAGTGAACAACAGAACAAGACAAATCTAGCAACCAATTCTAGAAAACCAAAGTCTAGGCAAATTTTGACCGAACTGAACGAACGAGAATATAAATATATTTAAAAAAATTAAACTAAATAAACAGTAAAAGTTAAAAACTGAAAGCACTGAAAGCGAATTGAAAGCGAACGTCACTTCGTAAAGTTCGCATTTTCGAGCGAGTGCTGACAGCGGTCACGAATTGAGTTTTGCATTTGTTTTGTTTCAGCTCGCGATATTCAACACTTCTTCAGTTTTGCTTTTTTGCTATTTTTGCCTGCTTTGCTCAGAGACAAATTCTGAAACAAATTCCAGAATTTTTTTCCAGAAAAAATCCCGCGTGCGTTCGCTTTGCTCCAATCCAATATTTCGTTCCTGAAGATGTTTTCTGAGCAGACGGGATGCACCAAGTGCGCCAAGTTGCACTCCACGTGTGATTTGCGTCCATTTTTTGATTGTTTTCGTGAATGACGTCTTCCTTTCAATTTTTCAGAATGAACAAGGAATCGAGACGAAAGGAATCCATGAATCCAGGCTGTAGAAGCTCTGAAGACAAAGCAACTTAGTGCTAGGCGTAAAGCTGCAAAGCTGAAACGGAGGAATTGAGCGCAACGCCGTGCGCGATTGAAGCGAATGTGCAATCGAAGTACGGCAAAGAAGCCATTTATATTTTTTTACGTTGCATTGCATTTTCAGTTGAAATCCACTTTGACAGACAACCAGATAGAAATCCACAAACTCCGCATGAACCTAGTAATTGACGACACAGCTTCCTTAAAAAGCTGCATTTCCCAGCTCAAAGAGTTCGAAGTAGTTTTGACCAGTGAAGAGAAGCTTTGGGAGCTCTGAATTCAGAGCTACATTCAGATAGTTAATGGTTTTCCGGTTGAAAAAAATTGTTTTGTCGCTGAATTCAAGGCCATTTAGTACAATAAAGTCGTAGTAATGTCTTGATGTTCTTAGGCAGACTTCCCTCTGTAGACGCTGCCAATCAGGCAATTCCATCCTTTCTACATCCGCTTTTATTGCCAGAAAGAGAGTATCAATAAAACAGTAAAAGCGTCTTGTACACTCCCTCTGTGAATGTTAGCAAATGTGCCAGCGGGTGTCGATGCACCCAAACGAGAAGAATATTTATTGTACATTAGACGTAAACTCTTACAAACAAACAAAATCTTTCAGAAATGACTATAAGGTAGAAGTACACAGACGACCATTGCGCTGTGTTTCACATTGCAGCTGAAACTGCGCAAGTTTCAGCCGCAACTGATCGGTCTTCTGGTGAAGATCGACAATGTCCAGCTGAATGAACTGAAATTCCTCGTTACTCTACAGTACACCCGGCTTGGAAATTACCCGGACGAACAGTTCGCAATCGGAGCTGAGAAGGACGTACTGAGTCGCGTCGACAGTTGGGCGCGGCAGAAAAGGTCCCGCTGCCGCGGCAGCTTGTAGAGGCGCGTGGCTCTAAAAATTGCAAAGTTAGAAATTCTGCCTATTAAGTAAATTTCAACATACGATTGGGGCTGTCGGCTCCCACTCCATTTCCTCCCATTCTTCGCTTGTGTTTGCGACGGTCGCGGATCCGTTGTTCATCTGAGAACGTTGCATCGTGGTTTGTTCGTTGAATCTGCAAATGGAAAAGAGTTTTCACTGGGAAAATCGCGATAACAGAAGAGAACACGACACGAAGATGAAAAGGATATGTGTGGAAGTAAAAGGTTCTCTTCAATTCTCAATTCTGCAGAGGCTCGCAGGTCTTGAACGCTCGCAGGTCTTGAACCGAATAGGTAGGATTGCAAGCTAGCGGCAGCAGCGGCGTCGACTCTTGATGGTAAGCAACGGATATGAGGTTCAGAAACTTCGACTGTGGTCACCACTGAGAGCAATGCAGCCGTGCGAAGTGGCATACAAATGCCGAACGCAGTGACCGTCAGAAAGTAGAAATAAAGCAGAAATTCAATGCATGTAGGAAGTCCATCGAGCCATGACATCGGGTAGCTGTAGCGACAGGAGCGGATGCGATTCTTCCAACGGTAGAAAGGAGTTCTGTTCGGGTGCTTGAAAGGCGCTCCTTAAATTGGCCTCAAAAGAAGGCGTGCCCATGCACCGGGCAGGTCGCTTCGCTTCGTGATTGAATGGAACGTTCCAAGCCAATTTCGTTTGGAACGTTGCGTTTTGCTCTAATATGACTTTTGAGTCCAAAGGTGAAACTGCAGAGACCGAAGATGACAGGGAAGGTCACGCTGAGAATCCCGAAGGCTGTTTTTATGTACTGGATGTTCAACTTGAATCACTTCGCATAGAGAATTCTGAATACATAATTACTTACCATCAAAAGTTCGGATACGGATAAATGAGTTGCGGGACGATGTCGAGAGCGTACTGTAGGACCAGTAGAATAGCTTCAGGAGATTGGCGTACTGTTTGTTGGCAAACAAGACGGAAGCAACTTATCGTCGCACTGATTTTCTCTCTGAGAAACTTTGTTTACCGTATAAACTAACCATTTTTAAGAGTCGGCGGACATATTTTGCACACCATGGCTACCATGCAGTTGGTTGTCAGGAGCAAAGCCGCAACCAACCAGCAGTGGACTCCCAGCCAAATGAAGCGGCCGACGTAGTTGCCCTGCATGGTGCACACAATTCTGGGATGGTGGAAGTTCCTCAGCCCTTCTAATACTATCTGGAAAAAGAAATGCGGCATCCATAGTTGTAGTGCACAAGATATCTTACGAACGGCTTGCAGAGTGAAAGAATAACGCACCGTTGTCCCTCGAGACGTGGGTGTAGTTATCGGCCTAAGGCGGAATTGCTCAGAGGCAGCGATGAACGGGGTCTGTCGCTATTTCGCAGTTTACTCGCTTGACGGTGGATACGGACAAAGCAGAACACGGAGTAACACTGGAGTTAGGAAAGGAGCTCTTCTCGTCGATCTTACGAGGAGGGCCGGCCTGGTTGCTTCGCGATGTCCGCTTAAGTAGCCTCCGGCTCGCCTGGGCGGGTCGTGGCTACTATGCGCGGCGCGGCTCGCGCTGCGGTATCTTCCTGGCAGCGGCTTGCTAAGAACTCTTCGCGCCGTTGTACCTCTTACACCAGCGGTCGGAATTCATTAGCGCGCCTGCTACCTTCACAGCAGATAGCTTCCAATGGAAAGATCCGATTGAGCGATGCGGTAAACGTTTTGGCCTTCTTGTTGCTGTATGCAAGTACAGATGCACATAGCTTTGCACACTAGTGGAAATGAGCCAATCGTGACAATTGGACAGCGTTAAAACTGGATTTGATTACTGTGGATGGTTATAGATAGCCGTCTTGCCCGGAAGCGCCTGCAGCGGCGATCATTTAGTGGGAAATGTTCTAAAGGAAACAGATTTATTTTCAATTCCACTTTAGCTAACCTTGTTTTGAAGGAGATTCATGTGGTCGCGGTTGACGTTTAGGTGCAAATCAAGCTACATCTAGATTTAGTGAAATTCTGCAGATTTCGGTGAATTTGTCGGAATTAATGAAAACTTTTCAATGCAACGCGCTTGGCACCGTTTTAGGGCAAAGCGCTTGGAGAAGACAACGAACCATGTTCGAAGAACACATCGCACGAGGTCGACGGCCGACCGGCGAGGGAGAGACGTGGCGAACTTGTGGCGAGCAACGGCAGAGGCAGCGCTGTCTGCACCTCCGTCGCGCTGTCACAAAAACAGTGATTGATTGGCGCCAAATCGCTGTTTTTTGTCATTTGCCATAATGTGTTACACCGATCGCATTGTGACTAACGCACTCGTTGGGCATTCGTTTTGCACACGATCAATCTCACATTGATTCTTTTGCATTGAAATGTTGCATTAAAGCTTCAACTTTCAGAAAAACAAGAGAAACACAACTGCAACTACCTCGGTTTGCTTGTCGTCTTTAACCAACTCGATGCGGACCGTCTTCAAATCAAAGTAAGCCTAAAATTTCGTATTTTTGTTATATTTTGATTTTTCAGAATTTTTCGCCCAATTGAGCTTGTGATTCACCGTTGATCGTAGTCGGCCTCGTCGCCGCATGAGTTGAGTCGCCGCGTCACCACCACCGCAAGTTTTAATTGGAAAATTTCGCTCTCAAACAACAGATCCTGCGATTATCGAAAAACATGTTAAAGGAATATTGAAATGTGAAGTCGATCCGCCAAAAGGATTTTATTTTCCTGTATTACGTATCGCACGAACCACATGTTGCAGTTTCTCCTCTATGCCGGAGTTGTTGCGAAGAGGGAAGACAGAATATGCCTTGTAATCATACAGAAACTGAACGAAGGCTTACCGGAACATGGCCATATTGTGAACTGCTGAAAGCTCGGGGAAAGGCTATTCCATTTACAAAATACATCGAGTGCGGATGTGGAAAAGATGGAAAGGAGGCGATGAAAGCCTTTTTAAAAAATTATATTAATAAATTTATCAAACTCAAAATAGAGGTAAGCGGAATATGTAGAAAGGTGCAGGAACGAAGGAACTTACAAACAGCTTTCAACGTCCCATGATCTTATGCCATTAGAATTGTCTACAATAGAAGACAATGAAGAGGCGACTGCTGGGGAAGATCGCCTGCGTGAACTTCAGTGACCTAAATTCAAATGGAAAATCAATGCAACACAAAAAGTTCACCTGGACATAAAGAGCTCCTGTGCCAGAGTTGAATACCTGAAGATAGACAACAAAGGTGGGGCTTGGAGTCTTCTCTTTTAAGACGCTGCTATCAGATAGCTGGTAAGATCCATATCTGCCTGCCCTTGTAGTCACCAGCATCAATTTGCTCATCTACGTTGGATGGGCGAACAGATCTGGTTCGCAGAACGGTGTTCTGTAAGGCTGTTAGCTGGGTACGCTTAAGCGCCAACAGCAAGCGGTAGGGGAGCGACTTGGGCTTTCCTCGAGGAGATTCGGTCAATGGGTGCGGCTTGAGTTGCAATCACAGTACGATTAACGGTGCATCACAAGCTCAATTGGGCGAAAATTTCTGAAAAATCAAAATATACCAAAAACACGACATTTGAGGCTTACTTTGATTTGAAGAGGGGCCGCGTGATGTTCCGGCTGATGTCAAAAAGCGAATCAAACGAGTTCCGATTATGCTGTTTACCCTGGATTGTACAGCATTTATGCAGCTCTTCAATACAAAAATTAATGTGAGATTGCGCATGTGCCTAATGCGAATGCGATCAATTTCAATCCAATCGGGACCAAAAACATTGACCAAAAAACAGAGTGATTTGGCGCCAAAATCGATCGCCGGTTTACGACAACGCGAAGGAGGTGCAGCGCTCCCTCTGCCGTTGCTCGCCACAAGTTCGCCTCCTGCCTTTCCCGCCGGTCGGCCGTCGACGTCGTGCGCTGTGTTCTTCAAATAAGGTTCGTTGTCTTCTCCTAGCGCATTGCTATAAAACGGTGCCAAGCGCGTTGCATTGAAAAGTTTTTCATTAATTCCGACAAATTCACCTAAATCTGCACATTTTCACTAAATCTAGATTTAGCTTGATTTGCATCTAAACTTCAACCGCGAATCCACGTGAATCTCCTTCAAAACAAGGTTAGCTACAATTGTGGAAAAATGTAAAAATTCGTTTAGTTTAGAATTCCCCCCCCCAGCAAGCGCTTCGGGACAAGACTACAACCATCCACAATAATCAAATCCAGTTTTAACGTGTCCAATTGTCACGGTTGGCTCATTGCCACTAGTTTTTTTGTAGGTTTTTGTAGGCTCCGACCTCACCGCCATTTCATTCCATGGAACATTTCATGATGAATCGAGGAAACTAGAATCATCATTTGGAAGAAATAGCTCTAAGACGTTTCGAACTGCAATGTGCGCTCGACGGGCTGTCGAGAACTTTGTCCTAGAGAAATGGGCTGAAACAGGACGTACCGCGAAAATATTTGGAGCTCTTTAAGCAAAATTGTTTTAGACGATAATATGAATGCGATCGTAAGTGCTTTTCTTTTGTTTGCCTCGTCGTATGTATTTGTATTTAGTTAAAATTTCTCTCTGAACTGTTCAGTCTCAACGAAAGCCAGGATTCAGCATTGTGCAGTTCCCAGACGAACGTTATCACGAGTGTTCATGGACCTCTTGGAACCGGAAAAACGCTGGTGTCGGTAGTAATAATTATCGCTCGATTGTGGATCAATATCTTGTACAAGGATGAATGTCCTATGCTGGTTACCGCTCAGACGAATGTGGCCGTGGACAACCTCCTCAAGAAATTTCACGGTGCGCTTAAGACGATTCAAGCCGCGACCGATGAACAGAGGCAGCGCCTTCCCAACAACTGTCGTGAAGTAATGCGAACCATTTTGAACGGCTATCTCCGTGACGCTCCGAGCGCCAGCAAGGTCGGAAGACTGCACGGATCGAATTTTGAAGTTGATCCTCAGACGGTTAATTTCATCTATTCTTTTGACCCTTTGAAGGGCATCTATTCCGTATGTGAAAGAAATTGCTTCAGTTTGACAAAATTTAATTTTAGAATTTGCGTCTACTCTTTACGACGGTGGACATGGTTATTTTGAAGAGCTGTGGTGAACGCTCGCCGTTTGGAAAGTTCAAATCCGTTCTGATCGATGAGGCTTCATGTTTGTCCATAACGAAGTTCAATGCGCTGCGAAGTTGCTTAGACGGAATTAAATGGTTGACAGTCGCCGGAGACAAAACCAACTTGGAGGCTTCATTGCTGACCACATGCGAGCTGTTGAATCGAACGAGGAGGTCACAGTCTCAGACGTTCCAGAGAAGCAAAACTTCCAGAATTTTGAAGCTGGGATTCTTGCCATTTCCTTGATGGATGTAACGAAGGCGTTCTGCAGCGGAACTCGTACGACCTTGCACATCTCGTATCGAGGACCGAGTGGACTCTACGACTACGTTTTCAATAACTTCTAGTATGCTTATTTTTAACTTTGTTATATTTTAAAATGCCCAATTTTAGCTCAGACGTGCGCTGTGCTAAGACGAGCAACGCGAGACCGCGCCTCGTCTATGCTGATTCCAAGTCAGCGGTTAAGCGTGGCGAATCTTGGATGAATGAAGGCCATGTCGCCCACATCAAACGGGAATTCACGAACCACTTAGACGAAGAGCAGAAGAAGATAACTATTCTTACACCTTACACGGCACAGAAGCGCCTTCTTCTGTACCATTACGGTACCATTTGTTACCCGAGAAACTAAAACATAAAAATAAAATGCAAACTGCTTTAATTTATTATCCTCAAAACAAAATGTAAATCGGGCACCTTCAGACATTGTGCGTAGTAAATCCGTTGCGCGTTGTGAGTTGTAGGTGCAAAGATTCAATGTGCGGTCGGCCTACAAATGCCTCAATTTCCGCCTCGTACGTCCATCGCACCACGTCCGTACATGCGCAAGTCGCACAATTCTTCGTTTTCCAATTGATCTTGTACAAATTGTTCCATTTCAGATATGTAAGAAACAAAAGACTAATTTTAGCCCAAAATCACTCAACAAAGGTAAACAAATCGGTAAAGCTGATGATTTATGTTGGGAGTTATTTTAGACTAAAAACTGGTGTTGTAGCGGGAGGAAAGGAGAGAAGACGAGCGCTTTTATTAGGGAACGGGGAGGTCAGCCCGACCGGTCATGAGACAAACGGGCTGACCTTATGCACTTATGACAGCGATCTCGTCTCGCCTCGAGTTACGTTGCACTTGGC
>MQUG01001472.1:0-13631 GCA_007213375.1 Steinernema feltiae | reverse complement strand
ACAAATGTTGTGAAACAAAAGAGAAATGCAAACTCTATGATGACCACTACAAAATTATTACTTGATTTGGTTGAGTCGCGTTCAAAGTTTTCTTCTTTTTTTTTTCTTTATTTTTGCCATTTAAAAAAAAAGCCGGAACCGGAAATGCCAAAAATAAAAAAAATTTATATTAGTTAGCCACAGCAGGCTTTGTACTGATCCCAGCTTCGGCAAACTTTGCACCGGTCTCCCGCCAACTTCGTACGCAACGGCCTAATCCTATCCCCTACTCGACTAGATTTATAGAGCGAATATAACCCAGTCAATCACCGTGGTGTCTGAATCAATTGATGTGCAATAGCAACATTTAAACGGCCTTGCTCAGATCGACTTTCTAACTGCTTGGAATGGCCCTCCGTTGCTTAGTCACCGGACATCAACAGTGTTATCCAACGAGAAGCCAAGACAAGAAAAAATTAACAGATTGAATTAAAACTGGTGAAAATTCTTGATTTTTGAGATTTTTATTTGAGATTTTTAAGATTGAGATTTTTGAGAGAACCCAAAAATAAAATAAAAAATCATGAAAAGTTTTGGACAAAAACGAAAAGTTCAAAACACAAGATGTCTTTTCTATCACAAAAAAATACAGCCATTTAAGCTTTTCAAGCAATTGTCAGTGAAAAAGGCTTGAAAGAGTAGTTAGTTATTAAAGTGAAAATGTAAGCGAAAATGTTTTGCAAATAGTTAGGTTAGTTATAAAACAACCCGAAACAGACGATAAAAAAGATGATGTAAAGGAATTCGTATGTTCCACTCATTAATTTATTGACAGAGAGTTATCTCATTTGCTACGTCCAAAAAATGATCAGGTGATTTTTGTGCTAGTTATAGCTAGTTAAATAAACTCAAAATTCATTTTTCCAAGAAGATAAAACTTGCCCTTCGCGCTGTTGTCATAGATCCGCGGCCCGTGTTTTCTATCCGACTGCGGTTTGGTTAAAATGCCTGCTAAAAATTCTACTAACGTGCACTGTCGGCTTAGAGCTTCAAAAGAAGTGGTGGACGACCTTTGAATTTGATTTTCATCTAAAGAGAGTTTCAACAAGCAATTTATGGGAGCCAGTGCCAACAAAAATTATAAATTCTTTCTGTCCCTTACATCCACTGCATCAACATGGTTTTTCTGCACACTTTTTTTTAAAAAGTGTCCAGGGTCACATGCTGAGAGAGCAGATTTACCGTTTCACATACTAACAGCAGAAACAAAATGCAAATGAAGCAAGTGTTTTTGCGCTTGTATACTGCGACAAAGACACGCCTCCAAAAATGCAGATAAATTGTGGCCTGTAGCCGCAAAATGAATCAAAGGCAAAATTTGCATAATTTCTCAGCAACGCCATAAAAGGCTAACGAGAGAGCAACGAGAGTGTTAGCTAGAATCACATGTCAAAATTGACTTATTGACTTGGTAAAAGACTTTGGGTGAATGATGTGAAAACCCGCGTGAAAGCACAGCGTGCGAAAAATTTTAAAAGTCAATTACGCAGATGCATTGGTGAACGCCAAAAAAAACGAAAAAACGACCACGACAGCTAGCGCACAGCTGACCGCTAACGTACAGAAAATTGCACACAGTGCCAAAAATGCAAGAAAACTCATCGGATCGTATTGTTTAATGCAGCAAGAAACCAATGTTCACATGTGATTGATTCCAGATTGTCCAAAAGCACTAGGTTTTGATGGAATATAAGCTTCATTTCCACAAAATGATAACTGGCTTCCAATGTCAAAGTTTGTCAAAGTTGGCAATTGTGTGAGTTAGTTTTGTACAGCAAGAGCTAGCAAGTAACCGGGCTCCGCTTAAAATATGTCCTTCAACGTACATAACATCAGACTTTTACAGACCCATTCTGTTCTGTAATTTAATTTTTACAATTAAAATTCGAATTGATGAATAAGAGCATTTACTATTGCACTACACTCAAAATGACAAAAAAAATTTTATTGAATTGAAAAAATTGAAAAATTGAAGAAAAAAACAAGAATCAAAGGCTGTCAACATGTTTGCAGTAAAATCGTTGCATGGGCTCCAGTTTATATTGACAGTGGATTATGATCCACAAAGGCTCAATTATTAAAAAGAGAAAGCGTTTATTTCGTAGAGGTAGGGATCAGTTACAAAAATAGTGTCCAATTTGAATGTTTCGTTATTAAACGACTGTACACGGCGCTTAGCAGTTTAGCGCGTCCGAGCGCTAAGCAGTTTAGCAAAAAACTTTGAAAATTTTGAACAATCTCAAATTCTCAACGAATTTCAAAGAAGAAGGTCAAAGATTGCCAAAGGTTGTTGCCTTCTGTGGTAATCTGCTCTAACGAAACAAAACATACAAAAATGGTTAAAACATTACATGGAAGCGGCTGGTTCAGACTAGTCAATGCATTAGAGACTGAGATAAAGTGAGACAAGAGCGGCTGAGGACAATCCCTAGGGCAGTTCAGACAACCAGGTTTGACTACATAGTTTGTGAACTTTATTAGAGTAAAAAGTAGTTATTCATTAGGTTTCTTAACACCACCAATAGATGCTGAAAAAATCCGAGTCCTAAGAAAATAGTTTCCTTTCCCGGTGGAAGAACGAATTTCGTTCATCCACCGTTTTCGTAACGAAAACGAAACAAAAAACGTTATAAGCGAGCCTGCATGAAATTGCAAAGACAGTTGGCAAAAATCTTAAATGTAGAAATAGCTCTAATAATAGCTCTATCCATTTAGAAATCTTAAACTGTATTCTACAGTTATCAAAACTCAAAAGCAGTGGAAAAACGATCTGCGCAAATCAGTAAAACAAACAAAACTATGTAAAACATTTCATGAAGCGGCTGTTGGCCACTAAATACAGACAACAAAAATGTTTTCTGTGAAATGTTGACCAAATTGACAAAAAAATAACGTTGCCTGTCAATTGGCAACCAGAGACACAATTTGAGCCCGCACAAAAAGTTTGATATAAATAATTTAAGCTTGTCTTAAAAGCTTTTGTTTGACTAACTAGTGTGTACGTTTAAGAAACTAACAACAACGGAATTGTTAACCTTTTCATACGAATCTTTACTTTATTCAAGGGTAAAATGCAGAGAGTGCAATGGAGACTCAGACATTCATTAGGATCATTTTTCTCTTCAAAAGCTACTTTTCTGTTCCGCTTCACCAAGTCGGTCGCACAAAATAAAACAGAATAATTCGATTTCTCTTGGCTCCGAGAATCTGTGCGCTTAAGTCAATGCTTAATCAAATGCACCTAAACGACACACTTTGGTAATGACCGCGGAAGAATAATTCTGTTGATATGATGCTTAAAAGGTATTTTTTTATTATGTAACGCACAAAGACTTAAAGATTCAAACGGTTAACCGCTGAATTAATCGATTAATTGGCTTAGGCAGTTAAAACTGAGCGAAGGAAGCAAAAAAAAAAACACTCCTGCTTCAAAGACTTCAATCTTGGGCCTCAATCTCACTTTTCTAATAATGGAAAATACCAAGAAAGTAAGCTACAAAGCTTGAAAAAAACTTTTATCTTTAGGTTTTCTTTATCAGCTGTTTATCAAGTAGCGGAATTCTTTACCTTTTCATACGAATCTTTACTTTATTGAAGGGTAAAATAAGTGTGACCAGGGTAACATGCAGAAAGTGCAGATTTACGGTCTTAAATACTAACAGCAAAATGCAAGTGAAGCAAATGTTTTTGCGCTAGTATAGTCCGCTAACACACCCCTCAAAAATCTAAATGAGTTTTGTATTGTAATTGAATCAATGACAGGAGTCGCATCTCCAATTTACTAAAAAACAAATTTGAATCATTTTCAGCAACGCCTAAAAAGGAAAATTGATTTCCAAAAAATAAAAAAACAAATTGAAACAACAACTGTTTGAGCTGTGATTCTGTCTTTGGCTAAGCAACAAGAAAACTGAAACTTTACAAAACGCAAAAATGCGAGGTCTTTTTGAACACCCTCTAGAGGAAAGAAAAAGAATTTGATGTATTTCAATTCATTTTGTTACTCTCGATGAACTTTGCAGTGTCCAAGAACATCAATGTGAGCGCCGTCAGCAAGAGTAGAAGTAGGCGTATTCCAAAGCAACGTGTCCTGAGATGATAGGATAATAACACAAGCACTTCTGAAACATTAACGTTTCAGATCTAATCGTTTTGATCAACTGTTTTGCTTCGATTTGATTGAAGTAAGTTGGACAAAAATAATTGGAATCAGCTGCATTTGTTTCGACCGATAAAAATGTCCAAACCAAACCTTGAGCCTTATGGTTGAGTGAATTGCCGTTCAGAATTTGAAATTTTCAGTTCCGCAAAAATGAAAAATCTTACGAAAAATCGCAAAAAAAACTAAAATTATCTTGAATCTGTGCTATGAAATCAGTGAATCAAGAAATCAAAAATATGAAATCGAATTGACTAAAAGACGAAAATTTAAAAAAAATACAACAACAGCTGCAAAGAAGAATAAAAAAAGAAGCGGTGAAGCAAATTTTTTTCTAATTCATTTCTAAAGCCAATATGAAGCACTTTTTTTAACATGAACTTCAAATGGCATAAAAGGAAAAATATTTTATCGACAATCTGAAAAAAAAATAAAGCAATGGAAAGTTCACGATTATCAAAAAAACGGATCATAGAAACTATGAGCCAGTGGAGGCGGTCAAAAATTAAGTCAGTATTGTACAGATTCAAATGGAAAAGACAAGACAGGGTTGCTTGATGCAAAAATTGAACTAATTGATTTTGTCAGCAATCTGCAAAAAACAGAGCAATGGAAAGTTCATGATTATAGTAATTGGTGCTCAAAACAAAACGAAAGAGCTTCCAAAAAAGGCTTTGCAATATTTGAGAATTAGAAATCAACCCAAGAAAAGTGATTCAACTACTTAAAACAGACGTAAAGCCGACAAAAATACACCAGAAGTTGATGTGAACTACTTGTTTTGTTCTATTCATTAATTTAATGAGGGCGAGTCATTTACGGCCCCAAAAATTTTCATGAAAAGTTGTGGATAGGAACGAAAAATTCAGAACAGCGTGAGAACTAGATCAGCGGGTGTAGTAAGAGCATAAGCTCCCTATTGAGCTCGATCATTGTAGACGGAATAAGCGGAATAAAAAAATGTGAACGTTTCTGGTCATTAAACCATAGGACTAATTCAGCACCATCATGCCTCTTAATGTTGATGCCTCTTAACCAGTGATTTTATGGCAGATATCGATCCCGCTGAGATAACATTAAAAAAAATTTCAAATTGTGAATTTCATTTCCTCAACTTAAAAATAAAAAAAATAAACTCCAAGTTTATTTCTCAGCAATTCAAATGCAAAATATTATTCCGACAAGTGGACAAAAAATGGTAAACTATGGACTATGGTAAACTATGGTAAACAAAAAAAATGGATTTGATGGAGGTAAACATTGTAAACGTAAAGATTTCTCTTCCCTTGCTTTGAATAATAACGAGAATTTTTTTTTCACAAATGTCGACCGACAGACATCTCCCTCAAGTCTTCGAACTGTTTCAACAGTTGGGACCAGACATCGGATATGTTACTTTATCTTATGTCTCTAACGTTTTAATTACGCATTCTCTGTGTTTCCTAAGATTGGTGTGAAAAAACAAAAAAATAGCTGGACGAATAGCCGATTTGTAAAAAATGTTTTTTTTACAAAATTCTGCATCTCCCTCATTCTGCATCTCCCGCATCAAAAACAGATTGCCGTTTCTCCTCCGAAAAAAACAAATATTTTTAAAAAATGTTAAAAATTAGCCTTTCCGCTTTCATAGAATAAAGCCCCGTACCGCGGACTTGTACACTGTTAAAGTGATACTGTTCATTTGCAACACATATACGAGAATTGGAAAAATTGGACAAAATCTATCATTTTAAAATCAAAAAAATCAAGAAACTCTCGTTTGACTGAACTCAGACGACTATTTGAGGTAATCGTTAAGCAAGCAAGCAAATATTTTGGTTTGATTTGTGGTTTATGAAGAAAACCTTTGTGATGTAGACGCCGTTTACAACATCTTTTACAAGAAGCCAAAGCAAAAAAGCGGAACACCGCGTCATCAAAAATCCAATATTATTAAAATTTTATTTTATTGTTTGTAAATATTTGTTAAAATTTTAATAATTTATATATTTTCATGTATTCATGGTAAAACCATGAACAGAAAACAAATCTTTAGTCGACTACATCAACCACAAGATACGGTATACCATAACAAAGAAAAGCGGCGTGAGACCTAAATTAAAGGCAAATGTTTTTTAAACATCTCATGTTCGGTCAAAACTCATCACGCGTGACGAGTTCGGAACGAACGTGGAATGTTGTTCCTGGTGTGCAAAATGAAAAAACTTTGGGACAAAAATATATTTGCCACCTGCAATCAGCTAGATTTGATGTGGTGTAACCAGCTAAATAGATTAAAACGCAGTTTTTGACCCTCTCTGTGTATAGTCAAAGTCGTTGCGTGGGTGTCCGTGGTGGGACCAGTCGGAATTCGCTTTGGTGTCAAATAATTGGAATTCAGCGCGTAATTTGGTCTTTTTCTCTTGCACTGCATCATATCTAAGCGAAACCAACTTCAAACATGATGAGCAGAAGCTGGGCTTTCGATTGCGATCAAATTTACCGCGATCCGTTCGTCCTGCGCAAAGTTAACACACTTCTTAGTGCTAAGCGCGCCTGCCGCGCTCGCAACTGCTACTAGTTTATGTAGAACGCTCCTATCTTAGCAAACTTGGGCTCAAACGAGAGCCCACATTCTCCTGCGTATTTCGGGGGTCCGATTTCCCGAAACACTTAACTTTTCTGGTTTTAAGTTGAAACACAAAATAGAACACGGATTTCAACCGTTAATCAGTTATTTCTTTGCACACAATGTAAATGTCGGGAAATCGGACCCCCGAAATACGCAGGAGAATGTGGGCTCTCGTTTGAGCCCAAGTTTGCTAAGATAGGAGCGTTCTACATAAACTAGTAGCAGTTTCGAGCGCGGCAGGCGCGTTTGGGGCAAGCGATCATGAGAAAACGCAAATTGCGACGATCTCGTGATCGTTCGATTCGCCACGAGCCGCTGAGCAAGGCTGTACTGTTAGATTTTGCATTTGCTTCATGGAAATTGAGCAGTGTAGCAAAAGACGCATGGGTTGTTTTTGTCCAGACGGACGGACTGACAAAAAATGCAATTTCCATGTGGGACCGCACACTCCACGCAACGACTTTGACTATAACCGAAATTTGCTAAGCGGACATGTGACACTTCACTCAGCAAAATGAAAATGCTTACGCAAATGACTGTACGACTCAGAGCTACTTTTAGAAAGAGCATAAAGAACAACTAAAAATTCCATTCCAACGTTCCATTCCATCATTCCAACGCGTCTTGGTGCAGAACCAAACAAATATTAGAAATTTCTGGTGTGTAACTGCGGCTATAAAATGTGCTTACTCTGTGTTGTCCTGAGATATGGATCAATTCCATCAGTATTTGTAGCCTTACTTACCAGGGGACACAAAAATTAAAATAGTACGCACCGAAAACTCATTCGCGACTCATCGGTTTGAATGCACTGCACATTCTACGGACAAAAATGTTAAAATCTTTAAGTTCTCAGTGAAACAAAAAAGAATAAAACATAAGCATAATATTAAGCCTAAAGAATAAGCAAATTAGTGACCACAAGCCGATACTATTTAGCTAAGCGCTATTGAAAGTTTATAACCTTTTGATCTCACAAACGTTTGACGATTGCCCACATTGATTAAAAAATCAAAACATGGCTGAGGCTTGGCTGAAAGCATCCAAAAAAAAAGCTGACTGAACAAAACATTGACAGCCGCAGCTACGAAATTGGAGTTATAATCTTGTACAAGAGCAGAAGCTCGATTGTGTTTTCGTGAAGCACTTGATCAAATGGAATTTACCAAAATGTACCCCTTTGCAAAAAATAGTTTTACTTGAACCGATCTGTAAGGCTTTCAAACCTTAATTTGTTTTAAATTAAGCATCTAGAAGCAAGAACGCTGTCTCCACAAAGCCAAAAATAAGATGAGATGACCAAGGCCATCTGGTTTTGATCAAAGGATTTTTGATAGATGTAAGTGCAAAGAAGAGGCAAAAGCAAATCAACTTTACACACAAAACTTAACTATGCTTCTCAAAAATCAATTTAAATTGTTTTAAGCGGCGAAATGCAAAATGTCATAGCCCTCACAGTACAAATGTCTTTTTCAAGCGTATGTCCTTCCTGAAGTGGACTGAAGAATGAATGAAGCGGCTGCAAAAATATCGACAAAGGTTCATGAACGACTGATTAAATACGGTACGCGACAACTCGGCGCCGCCGATTCGGCGACGCCGAGTTGTCCTGCTCCGGATTAAATAAATTTTAATTTTGATTCATTGAGCCAGAAAGGAGCCAAAAAAATTCCCGTTTGAAGACCTAAGACCACAAACAAGAAAGGAGTTGCGCAAAAAAACTGAAATTGGTGAACTGCATCAATGTTGGTAGACATCTTTAACCGTCCATATATCTTCTATTACCTTTTCGGCCAAAAAAAAAACGATTCAATACTTCAATACGATACACTTGAAACGGTAGCATTTGCACTTTCTGCCCTTTTTAGCACTTTTTTCAGTTTGCAGTGCACTTTTTGCTCGCGCAAAAGAGTTAATGCTGCAAAACCTAGTTCTATTCTAGCAAAATCTAACAAACGATTCAGTTTTCCGCAAACAAGATGATTCAGTATGCATCATTCACAGCAACACTACAAAAATGATTAGATTAGATGATTGAGTAGATCAAACACTATCCAACATACAAACAAAATCAAATCCGCGCTCAGCTTTGCAAAAGCTTTGCAAATATTTAAGCATTCAAACTCAACCCAAAGAAAGTGATTCAACTACTTAAACTACGAATACAGCCGACAAAAAATATAACCGGACTTGATGTGAAGAAAGTGTTATGTTCCACTTCTTAAAACCCAAAAATGAATCTTTTCTTTAAAAGACTATATTCTAGTTGTAAAGTAGTAAGTTGTAAAGTTGTAAAGATAAAGTATCTGAGTGGTTTGGACAAAAAAATCTGAAAAATGTGAGAGGACTTTATTTTAGTTATTTAAGCGCAGGAAAAGGTTCAAAAATTAAAAATAACATAAAAATGCTAGATTTACATGCGCAAAAAAGAAACTCTCTTACTCTCGATTACGTTGTCAAACAGTCAAAAATAAAATTTGAACACAATCTTCCCTATGTATGAACTACTTTTAAGAACGTTTTTCTTCTTCCCTGTTAATTTGGTCCTTGCTACTGTTCAATTTGCTTCAAACTTTTGGGCAAAAAAAAGGGTAAAAAAGGGTAAAAAAAGATTACGCGTTGACTTTGTGGAATGGGGAGACATAGCTCCAAAAAAATAATTTCCAAGTGCGAAGAAGTAATGATTTAGTTTCGCGGAAAAAACTCTACTAAATATAAAGAAAATAGAGAACTAAAATACACACAACCGAGCATTTGCAAAAATTCTTAGCAACTAAAATTAAGCGTATAAAAATGCTTTTAAGTAGTTTTAAGGAGAAAGCTCAAAGACAGAAAAAAAAACGAAATTATAAAAACAAGGTGTAAACAATCACCGAAGAAAAACGTTATCTTTTGTTCGAAATTATCAGAAAAGGCAAATTGAGCAGATTTAATGGTAGAGAATCACAAAAATAGGTTGCTGATTTTCGATTTTTAAGATCCGTTGCTCAACGACAATTAGTTGTTCATTCTTAACACTGCCAACAGAGGTTCAAAAATCTTGGAGGCCTAAGAAAATAGCTTCCTTTCACTGTGTAACCCCCAAAACCGAGGCAAAATAACGTTAAAAGCAAGCAAGCAAGCAAAAAAGCCTCTGATTGAGATTACAAATAGAGTACGTACGGCAAAAATCTGAATCATGCAAACTATAAATAGCTATATCCGCTCAATAATCTTTAACTTCGTTTAACAATAAACTTCGTTTTACTCTAAAATAAATCGAAAACATCTTAATATAATCTGAGCAACTCAATCAAACACACAATTTCTTTCTATTTGACTGTTTTTAACCTACTAGTGGATTGAGCCTGTTGAAATTCATTTATACGGCGTACTTGTTATGTACGGCAGAATCAGAACTGCTTAAACAGTTCTGATTCGTTAGTCGTGAGTTAAGTCGTGAAAGAAAATTTTGTTTGACTAAACTGAAGAGACTTCTTTGGTTAATTGTTAAGGCAGCTCGCAGCATCTCTAAATACTGTCTCAGTCCGTGCAAAAATTGAGAAAGAAGGAGCAGCAGTGATTGTCAGTGACTGCGTTTGCGCTAAAGTCGTGTCGCGGAACCCTGGCACTTTGGTTTACAATGCAAAAATAGTGGACAGGAATTGGCAGTAGTATAGACAGACAAGGAAGATTCCCTTTAAAGAAGGAAATAAGTGTCGATAGCTACAAGATTTGTGCTAAAGTTAGGGTTTAGTGAATCAAACTAGTGTAGCTGCCTTTCATAAGCTGGTTTGTACGTTGATTCCATAGGGAATAGACGATGCATTTGCGCAATCTCGTATTCGAACCAATATGAACGTTACCTGAGAAAAAATTCTACGGTTTAGAGCACAAGATGGCTTTTCCAATCAACAAAAATATATACTTCAATTTAAGCTTTTCAAACAATCGTCAGTGAACAAGGCGTGACAGTGGTAGTTAATTGGTTGAAGTAAGCGAAATGTTTTGCAAATAATCAAAAATTATAAATAAACCCGAAAAAAGTTATTCAACTACTTGAATTGGCGTATACAGCTGACAAAAAATAGACTTGATGTAAAGGAATGGTTATATTCCACTCATTGGAGATGGAGAGACTTCATGTGTTATGGCCAAAAAATGATCAAAAAATGAAAATGAGTGATTTGCTTGTCTGAACAGCTCATTTTTTCAAGAAGATAAAACCTTTGCGCTGTGTAATAGATCCAGTCGACAAAAAAAGAACTTGATGTATTGGAATTCGTATGTTTCACTCATGAATTAAATGGCAGAGAGTAATCTCATCTGTTACGACCAAAAAAAATGCCTTTGCGCTGTTGTCATAGATCCGCGGCCCGTGATTTATATCCGACTGCGGTTTGCTTGAAATGCCTGCTAAAAATTATACTAAAGTGCAGTGGCATCTGAGAACTTCAAAAGAATTGGTGGACGACCTTTTGATTTGATTTTGATCTAAAGAGATACTTCAGTTTTAACGAGCAATTTTTGGCGTTATTAACAGCAAAAATTATAAATTCTTTCTGTCCCTTACATCGACTGTATCAACTACAATGTGTTCATTTGTAGCTCAAAATTAAAACAGAATGAGCGCACTTGTAACAAAAGAAATAGAAACCTCCTTATCCTTATCCTCAGTTTTCTCAGTTCAAAAACTGTTCAGTAATCTTAACGTACTGTACCAATTACTAATTGGTTCCTAATTGGCAATTAGGAAAAAAGATTCTCTTTTTTACTCTAAAATGAAACAAAAAGTTGAGCAACACAGCACTTGTGGATTGAAGCAACTTGAACGAACACAGGTACAAAAAGATAAGAGCAAAGAGGATTGCAGCAGAATATTTTTTTTAACTTGTCTTAGAGTGAGCGTCATGAAGACCAAAAAATCTGATGCTACAAACTACAAGTAACTACAAGTCTTCAAAAAATCTTCAAAAACAAAACTTGACAGTTGGGTTGTCTATAAAATGTGGCCAGATAAGAACCTAATGAATGCTTAATGAATCACTTTTGACACAGTGAAGAATCAAAAAACTAACGAAATACGACGAAACTTCGAAAAATCTCTAGTGGTTAAGCTGGTGAACAGGATCCTCAACAAAATAACCCGAGTTGGAACTTGGAAACGAACAAACATGTATTCAAATCGTTTTACAAAATAACAACTGGCTTCTAAATTGGGAGCAAATAAACTTTGATCCAACTGTGGACCGGACTGATTTAGAACGGCTAGAATCAAGTTGATGATGCAAAAATGCGATAAATTTAGATTTTTGTTGAATTTGTCGAAATGCGAAACGAAAAATTAAAAATCAAATTATTCGTGGGACAGGAGATAGTGCGTTCTTCTTGCCTCATTTTGTAATCCAGCTGCTCTCGTTCGTTTTTAATCGTAATCGTTTAGCTCAGCTTTTTAAAAACAGTTGCGTTGACTATAAAATGTGGCCAGATAAGAACCTAATGAATGCTTAATGAATCACTTTTGACACAGTGAAGAATCAAAAAACTAACGAAATACGACAAAACTTCAAAAAATCTCTTGTGGTTAAGCTCGTAAACAGTATCCTCAACAAAATAACCCGAGTTAGCACTGGGAAAAGCATTGAAACGAACAAATACGTTTTCAAACAGAAATCGTTTTACAAAATAAAAACTAAATATGCAGCAAGTTAACTTTGATCCAAAAGTGGACCGGGCTGATTTAGAACGGCTAGGATCACAGCATTGCATTGCCAATTAAAAAAATCATCTTCTCGGATCTGTAGTTAGTGATACTTGCATGTAGAGTTAATTTTCCTTATCCTCAAAAATACTGAGCGAAACCCTAGATTTAAAAATAATATCTATATTTCTATATAAATCTATATTTTCACAAAATGATAATTCGTTTGCAAAGAGACCAAATAAACTTCGGTTAGTAGTAGTAGTAGGTGCTGATAAAGCAAGTGAATTTAATATCAATAGGAAAATGAAAAATAAACCGAAAGCATGCAAAAATAGAAGAATGTTCGATTCTTGTTGAATTTGTCAAATGCAGAATGAAACAAATTGTGGCATTTGAAGCGTTTTACAGATCGGTTGGTGCAGAAAAGTTACTAATTAATTTTTTTCATCAAGGCTGAGTCGCACGACAATTACATGAAGCTGACTTAGTTCGGCGTTCAATCTGAAGAAAGCGAGTCGGCAATTAAAAAATACCAAAGATCTTTTAAATTATTCGACCACACAGTGCTCCAGGATCATTATTTTTGGCCCAGAAAACTGACCAAATATACTAGAGAACTAGTTCAAATTGAATCATCGGTTTAGCACCGCGTTGGGGCAAAATATATAAAATACATTTAAATTTAATAAATTTAATAAAATATTCCTAATCAGCGAAAAACAAACAGCGCCCTTGGATATCGATTGAGAAAAGAACCTCATGACGTGAATGCTGAAATGAAAATGCGCTGGTAACTTTTTTTTTGCATATTTCCAAATGTTTTAACCAGATAAGCAACTAAAGCTCAAAAACAGGATGCTCGCCGCTCACCAATCAAGACTGCCAAAAACAATTGCAAAAATCCGTAAACTTTTGATGGTCTGTACGAAAGATGAGGGAAAAATATTAAATTATCGCCCTGTTGCCCCTTGTCCTGAACGCAAAATACATCAAATACATCACCCAGTACTGCTGCAAAAAACAAATTGCTTGATTTTTGACCAACTTTGTCCTTAAATAGGCCAGATAACTGCGGCTTTCCATGAATTGGTTGGAAACGTTATGCGCGATGTTGTGGACTCTATTCGTACAAGATGCAC